>JBBPDB010108212.1:0-20764 GCA_037974465.1 Brachypetersius altus
CAGTAAATTATTCTACAACAGGGTTGAAACATAATTGAAAAATAACGGAGAGATACAGTTTTAGCAAATGTAGAATTCATTACAATGTGTGTGTGTGGCCAAGGAGCATTATGTAGACAAGGAAGAGAAAAGGGGCCCAAGGACTGACCCCTGAGGGACCCCTGACATAACAGGAGAGGTCAAAGATTTATATGGACCCATTGTGTTAAATTAGAACTTACAGTGGGAGATACATTAGAGTTTGAAGTAAAAACAATATTTTCTAAAAAAAATGTAATAAAGCTTGACACTGCTCAGGTATGTTAGGGCAAGATTTTTAGGGACATTGGAGAAGTTTATTGAAGAGTCCTTGAAGAGGCTCCTAGGTCTAGATTTGGCACCATTTATGATGGAGCAATAGTAGCTGGAGCGAGCAGTATTTAAAGCATCCCTATTCTTATATATTTGTTCAACATATAGCTGTAAAGACATTTAAGATGTCGGTTAGTGGCCTTCATGGCTTTGAGCTCAGAGGTAAACCATGGAAAAGAGTGAGAAACGGGGATATACCGACATTTCATAGGGGCCAGGTCATTAAGCAAACCAATGACAGTGGCATCATAAAAACAGACCATACTGTCAGGGGAAGATAGATTAAGCAAGACCGCCAGCGATGAGGACTGAAGAGAAGCAGCAAGGTGGTCTGGACAGACTGTCATGTTTTCCCCCTTGACCTCAAGGAGAGCAGGCTCTTTTATTTTTTTTTTTTTATTTAACAGAACTCTTTTAACAAAGGAACACACAGAAGCTTTTGACACCTATTGTAATGGTGGACTGACAACACAGGTCCACTTAAACTGAACTTAAATACTTCTGTCTTCACAGAGTCTCACCAATCACCACACCCAAGTGTTTAACCCCCTACTACACCCAGGTGTCTGAGATTACCCATTTCCTACACAGGACGACCCCTACTGGCCATCCACCCACATTACCCCCCTGACCTTTACGAAATTACGAAAATACTCAGATATCTTCTTACAAGGAGGAGAAGGAGTAGAGACAAAAAAGCTACATTCAATAAGCTTATGGTCAGAAATACCAGATTCTGAGCCATAGAAACAGATATCATTCAGTCCAGTAGTACAGATTAAATCCAGAATGTGACCATGAGTATGAGTGGGGAAATCAACATGTTAAAGTTAAAGCAATCCAGTATGGAAATAAACTCACAGGTGAAAGAGCATTTGGTGTCAAAATCGATGTTAAAAGTCACCAAGCACAATCATGGAAGAGCAGAGAGAGGATGTTACAGTTAGGAGTTCATTAAATTCAGACAAAAAACTAGCAGACGCTTTGGGAGGGCAATAAATTAACAGCAGCAGCAATGGTGGAGAAGAAACAACCTTTAAAGCAATGTATTCGAACAAGTATAAATTCTTTGATTGTTAAATCAGATCTGTAAACCACAGCCAAGCCACCACCTCTTCCTACATGTCTGGCTTTGGAGAAATAGTTGTATGCAGAAGGAGACTATTTTAAATGTAAATAGTCACCATGTTGTTGCCATGATTCTGTAATGCAAAACAAGTCTATTTTCTTCTGTGATATCAGGTCGTCGATTAGAGAGGCTTTATGAGTCATAGAACGGGCGTTTAGAAGAGCGAGGTTAAGATTAAGACGAGCTGGTGGAAGTGGTGCAGGCAGTTTGGGTAGAGGATGAAGATTGTTACGGTTTATATATATATATATATGGATTCATGTGTTTATCTCACATTCTCTAATTGGGGTCTTTGATGGGCACTCTCAGAGCGAGAGCTAATCCGATAAATATGGTCTCATGTGACTTCTGACCCACTGTTAGACTTAATAAGATGGCAGACTGGATGTGTTCTTTGTCAGCTATAGATTATAGTGACATTATTTACATGCTGGTTCTTCCCTGATGTCTGGGATGTCTGCCCTTTTGTGGTCAGATTTGTTAGCCGTGACCTTTTCAAAGTGTGTACTCTAAAGAGCGGTCAGCATTCATTGCCGGGAGGGGAGTACTGTTGTTCCAGCACAGGGGATCTGAGCCGGTGACCTTGTGGTTATGGGGCATTTTACGACAGCATCAGCATGGCCTTTCTGGCTGGTGGATGAAGAAGTCGGTCGCACCTTGAAACACATCTTT
Organism: Brachypetersius altus; assembly: GCA_037974465.1. NCBI lineage: Eukaryota > Metazoa > Chordata > Actinopteri > Characiformes > Alestidae > Brachypetersius > Brachypetersius altus. The sequence goes on from JBBPDB010108212.1 coordinate 2,153, forward strand.
TAAGAGTGTTGGTTTGGGATGATTTTCGCAGTTTGTAAGCATTTTTTGGATGTTGTCTTCTTAATGTTTCCATCTCTGTGTTTCCATTTATAGTTCCACCCTATAGACCTTGTTTTTACATGTAAAGTTAGGAAGTTTCGATACAACACCAATAGTTTACTTCCCCCACTGTTTCATTCTGTATTCTCTGCATTTTGTCTTATTTTTGGCTGTCATGATGATGGAAGCAGCAGGCGGGTAAAAGTGAGACCTCAGTCCCAGAGAGCTCTCCCCTGTATAAATAAGTAATAAGTGAAATAAATAAAGGTTGGAAATGTGTTGGTGAGCATGAACATTTGACAGTGTGCAAGTTGCTCGCTTTGTGGCAGCAGAGCTTGTCTTATAAATCATGGATAAAAGTAATAACAATTTATGATGGAGCCATCTGCAGATACATCCGCTGTTTCTATACTTTTTTGGGAGAGGGTTTCAAATGCCCACATCTCTGAGCTGTCACACATTTCCCAACCACCAACCCTTTGATGATGTGAGAACTCTCCAAAATATCTTATGAAAGGCTTGTGTTTTTTTTTTCAAAAATGCTAATGCAACATCCCAACGCCTCACTTCCCTCATAACTAAAAATACACTGCAAACTATCTGCCATACAATATACTTTCTTTAAGAAAAGTTCTTTGAACGATACCAGAACAAACTATTTTTAGTTCCCCAAAGAGCCATATTTAGTGGGGTGGGGGTTAAAACTGTCCGTGCCTAGGCTTGATTCACATAACATAAAGGGTCTTTGCAAGGTTTCTTTCTAGAACCTTTAATTATGTAAATTATGTAGATTAACTATAAAAAGTCCTTCAGATATCTTTTTACCAAAAGTGATTCTTCTCTAAAAACATCCATTGCAATATTGTTCCAGAAAATATGTTTTTTTTTTCTAATTACAGTTAACAAATGACCTTTTTGGGACATGCCAAGACCCTTCCAATGAAAGGTTCCCTCATATGTTTCGTTTGTATATATCCATTACCTTTAGACCACGCAAGGTTCTTTAGACTCCTGTAAACCAAAGGTTCTTCATGCTCTATTCTCTTTCTGTTTCTTTATGGCAAAAAAAAACACTGAAAATGGCTTTATGGAACCAATTGTGGTTCTTATAAGGCATTGCAACCCTTTGGGCCATGAAACTGTCTTCCTGATGTAGCTTTACACTTTGCATTACCTCAAGTAAATTCATGAAGGTCAACCTGTGATGCTGAGATGCTTGTGGGGTGCATCTCAGGAAATGTTTGTTTTAGGACATAAACCAATACACAAACATCAACACTATTATTAATTTTGTTTATTTGAGAAACATCAGAGGGCCTTTATACTTTATAGTTTGTTTCCCTTCCTCCTGACCAAAGCAGAAAATAATACTTTTATATCTGGATTGCATAGTGTTCACACTGCTTTAAATTAACGCTAAACCAGAAGATCATACATCTAAAGTCACAGCTGCCTGGACAGATTTTATGATGTTGAATAATAATACATTTTATTTGAAAAACGCCTTTGAAAACACTCAAGAACACTGTACACAACAAAATGATAAAAAGAACAAACATAAGAGCAGACAATCTACAGAATCTATATAAAACAATACAACATAAAATGGCAGAATGGAGAAGATTATGTTGAATAAGCTATTTTGAGGTTTTGAGTCTAAATGTAAAAAGAGTGACGTTTCTTCTGTCAGGAGGTAGATAATTCCAAAGCCGAGGAGCAGAGCAGCTATAAGCCTTGCTCCCCATGGTGGCAAGACGAGGAGAAGGGACAGAGAGAGAAATAGAGGAGGAGGATCTGAAGCAGCGAGGTCTGAAGCAGACAAAAATGGAGGGGAGAGGTGGCCTTAAATGTGTACAGAAGAATTTTGAAAGTGAAAAAATTCAGAAGAATTTTGAATTTTTAAAAGGTCCTGATGATGATACGAGCAGCAGAGTCCTGGACAAGTTGGAGCTTATAGCGGGATTTTTGAGTAAGACCAAATAAACGTGAATTGCAGTAATCGATCAGGGAAGTAACAAGGCTATGGATAAGAATGGCAGTGGCATGGGGAGTGAGAGACGGAAGGTTAATGTTGCGTAGATGGAGGTTCGCAGACCGAGTGACATTATTGACGTGTGAATGAAAACAGAAGGTGCTGTAAAGTGCTGTCGCAAATTTGGCAACCTTAGCTTTGGTAATCTCCCTAATACCCACCAAACTTTTGTCTGTCTCATTTGAGCTCATTGGTTTAATTCATGTCTTGTTTTATCAGTCTCCTGATATTCTAGAGCTATAAAACTCTCGAAAGTGGGAGCTTGGAATTACATCTTCTGAGAGCAACAATCCAGCTGTGCAGCATCAGTAATAATCAAGATATATTCACTCTCTCAAAAACATCACCTCTTCAGTATATGCATCTGCTCAAGTGTGTCCACACTTCGGATCACTCCTGTATGTTTTGGAATCATCCAGAAGCATCCAGAAGTTTGGAATCGCGTGTCAGGCTTGTCAGAGTGATGTAATACTTAAACATGAAAGCTTGAGAAGGCAAAATCTCTTCCTCGTGAGAAGCAAAGCTGGATGTTGGAGGGGGTGTTTGGGGGGGTAGTGTCTGGGGATGGAGGGATTTAGGTTTATGCTGCTGGCGATGCTGCGTACTGTCCATATTTATTAAGGCAGAAATACATAGCCCGGTGCAACGCTGTGCCAGACAAGCGATAAGACAGGCAGTCTCAGGAGCGCAGAGTGCTGCTGTGCTTTCTCTTTGGCTGTGAACATATTGGCTGTATTTATCACTTCGGAAGCATTCTGCCGTGTCTGCCTGTACTGCCTGTACACATGATGCGATCCCCCCACTCCCCCACTCCCCCCAACCCCCCAGCCCCTTCAGCCATGTATGGAGCTGCATTCAGTGCATTATTATTATTTATAGATCCAGATGTGTCTCTGGTTAATATTTCATATATTGTTGTTACTTATGGAGCAACACCTTTGTGCTGTAATAATGGAGATGAATGCCGTGCTTGCATTATTGTCTTGTGTGCCAGTGATGTTGTATACCGTGATTTGTGTGATGTCCTCTTATATCGGAAAGAAATTTAGGTGCTTTTGTATTTCCAGCCAAGGAGAATGTGTTTGTTTATACACTGCAGTTTTAGACAAAGTAACCCACTACAACTCATGCTGCAGAAAGCTAGTAATCGAGCTGTTATTATTTTTCAAAGTAATGCAAAAGTCAAAGAAATTGGGCTTTGGTTTCAGAGTGTTGGTTTCATAGGGTTTTTTCAGGCAAAAATGTGATCGTTTAACGGTTCTGAGCACATGCAGAGCAATCATTTCTGGGTGTTTGTGGACCTGCGGGACATTGCATAGCCCAGGCTGCTTAATCTTGGCATTTTTTTTTAGTTATGGAAAATAATCACTAATAACACATTTTTGAGAGTGGCTTTACTATTTCATTTCTCTGACTAGTTATGTACCACCACTGAGCTGAAGACTGTTCCCCTGGCTCTGTACAACAGCTCTCAGCTAAACCACTATCTCTGAAAAAAGGGGATGTACCTTAATCCAAATATTTTTTTGAGAAATGCACTAATAATAGAGGTTGCTAGGTTACGGGGATGCTGGCATAAATAGTCATCTGATCAATGAATAGTATTGCTGAGTCTATATATTTTACTATTATTTTCACAATTTTTTCTCGTGGCTGCCATGGCAAGAACAAAGCAGACCACCCGCAAATCCACTGCCCGTAAATACATCGTTAGGAAGGCTCCCAGAAAGCCGCTGGTCGTGAAGGCCGCTCACAACAGCGCTCCGGCAACCGGTGGCATGAAGAAACCTCACCGTAACGGGCCCAGCATTGTGGTTCCGCAAGTGATCCGCCGTTACCAAATATCCACGGAGCCAACTGCGCTTGTGGTCCCCAATACTTCAGCTGTCGTGCACAGGGTTCTTGCCATGGTCGTCCTGCTATTTAGTTATTTTGTTATCTGTATGCACTTTGAGATTTTTGTGTAAAATATAAAGTGCCATATAAATAAAAGGTATTATTATTATTATTATTATTATTATTATTATTATTAATACAGTAGAATTTCTTTCACCTGGATTTGCTGGTTATTTAGGAAGTTGCTACTCTTTGTGTTAAGCATTTGTCATTTTAAAGGAAATGGCTGTAAGGTGGTCAAAAGTGCTGCCCCCAAAAGTTCAGTAGTGTATGGAGTGAAGGACTCAGTGGTATTAGTTTTGTTGTTGTTAAAGTGCAGAAATTGAGCAAGGCATTCCAGACAGTGCTTTTAGGAAAACAGCTTGGTGTGAACACAGCATAGCAACTCTACACTGGGCCCAGTACAAATTGTAAAGACAATTGAACATTTGGAAAATTGTGATATGTTGAGCTAAATGTTTCTATCTGTAAACAGTTCATCAGTATCTAGAATTGAAATGTTTAGAGTGCTTTCCTATTCCTACTGTCACATTTTTCCTCAGAATATATTGGAGCCCCACCTAGCGCTGATGTCTTGGGGGCGTCTGGCTGATGCTCTTATACAGAGCGATTTACAGTCATTATTCCTCCTGGGGCAAGTGAGGGTTAAATGTTTTGCTTAAGGACTCAAAGGTAGAAAGTAGAGCTTTGAACATGCAATTTTGTGGTCATTAGGTTCACAGGTAAATAGGCTATTGCCACCCTCCTGTGGTTGGTCCAAAGCAGAGGTAATGAAATGACCCTCAGTGCTCTCTCGGCTGTAGACGGGAGCTGTCCATTCAGCATCACGATCTAGGCTTCCGATGGGTGCTCTGGTTTGCTCCCACCTTCCAAAGACAAGCACATCAGGTGAAATGGAAATGCTAAATTGCTTCTACTGTGTATGTGTGTGTGTGTGTGTGTGTGTGTGTGTGTGTGTGTGTGTTTGTGTGTGTGTGCCCTGTGATGGGATGGAGGTATGACCAGGGTGTATCTCCACCTCTGAGCACTGGCACTGACTCTAGCACCTCTGTGACCAGATCGATACGTGATCAGCTGGTGGTCTGGTAGTTTGGGAGTTGCACTGTAATTGGAAGGTCATGGTTCGAATCCCAGGACTCCCAGTGGCACCTCTGAAGTACCCTTGAGTAAAGTACTATCCCCACACACTGCTCCCCAGGTGTTCCTGGCTGCTCGCTGCTTCATTTGGTAAATGGGTTAAATACAGAGAAAGAACTTCAGACTGTGTGCTGCAGTGTGGTGTGTTCATGCTTGACTATATGGGCAACTTCGCTTTAAAATGGATGGGTGGATGGATGGATGATATGTTTAGAATGGGTCCCACTTTATGTTTAGAATGAAAATCAGATTTATAAAAAAAAGTCTAAATAAAAGTAAAATAAAACCCCTGCAAAAATACCCAAAGGTTAAATGCACGATACTATATGCACAAAATGTTGTGTAGAAATAATAGAGATAAAGAAATGACAGTTAATTAATTTATTAGTAACACTTCTTTAGTAACTGCGTGGTTACAGATTAACAATACACATTTAATATGTGTTACTATATGGACAAAAGTATTGGGACACCAGACCAACAGGTACTTTAATGACTTTGCATTCAAATCCATAGACTTTAATACGGAGTTGGTCCCTCTTTGCAGATAAAACATCTTCCATTCTTCCACAAAATGTTACAGTCTCTGTTAGAATTTGTGTCCATTCATTCTATAGAGCATTTATGAAGTCAGACACCGATGTTGGACGAGAAGGCTGACTCACAATCTCCGTTCCAGTTCTTCCCAAAGGTGTTGGATGAAGTTGAGTTCAGGTCTCTGTGTGGGCAGTCAAGTTCTTCTATCCTACCATCTCTTTATGGAGCTTGCTTTGTGCACTGGGGCTCAGTCATGCTGGAATAGAAAAGGTGTGTCCCAATGCTTTTATCCATATTGTGTATGTGGTATTACATTAGGATACATACCCCTATACAATTACATGCGGAAAAACTGAAGACATTTGTATCTAAGCTGTACTACTTAAGGCAGCTGCATTACAAGCTATGAAGTGACCAGAGGGCAGATCGTTCTTAATATTGTTTCTGTTGGTAATGGTATTGTTGTTTTATCATTAGATAAGACACTATAGCTTTGTCTAGTGGTGTCTTAATTGCTATGTATGTAGATTTCAAGCCTTCCAACATTGGTCCCCTTATGTGTTATAATGGCAGCCAAATCCTTTTTAAGCCAATTAGCCGTCTTGATCTCTCTGTGCAAAGCAAGAATTTTTTTTTTTCAAATTAATTGCCATTTGAGAAGAATTACCATCTAAAATGTTGGGTTTGCTGATTTTTAATCAAACTGACTCCCTTAATGGCTTCTATTGTGTTGCAGTTTGAAGTTTAATTCATTGTCATGAGTGCATCTCCCAGCGCTTTTTATTATGCAAGACAGAGGACATACACGCACATTTCCAGGGTGACCGACTGCACTTTCTGTTGAGTGGCAGCTTTAAACACTTTTTTTTATTATTTCTAGCAGATAATTCTCCATTTTGTTCTTTTCACACACATTTCTGAGGAGACCAACAAGTCCAGCAAGTTAAGTGTACACTTTCATATATTTGCACAGCCAGAAAAATATAATCCTCTTTCATCCACTCTCCCTCTCTTTCTCTCCCTCCTCTTTCTCTCTCTCTCTCTCTCTCCCTCTCTTTCTCTCCCTCCTCTTTCTCGCTCTTTCTCTTTCTCTCTCTCTCTCTCCTTCCTCGGTCTCTCCCACTCTCTTTTTCACTCTCTATCTCTCTCTCCTCTCTCTCTCACACCCCCCTCTGTTTATCCTGCTCTTTTTTTTTCTCGCTCTCTCCCTCTCTCTCTCTCTCTCTCTCTCTCTCTGTCTCTAAAGTTTAGCTACTTGGCCTTGAATAGCAGTATATTAGTAAATGCATTATTCATTGGGACCGCAGCTTGGCTCCATGGTCACACCTAGCGGAATGGATGAGTGTTCTCCTCTTTTATTCGTCCAGCAAACTGTTTATTCTGCCGCCCAGCCAGCAGCCTGAGCGGGGGCCTGTATGGCAGCCTGCAGGGGCCGAAAACCACCAGCGCTACTGTATTTGTATACACTCACACACATTTATGTGCTTGTGTGGCAACTCTGCATATCTGACCTTCTGCTGAAGGGGTTGGAGGACTTCAGATAAGACACAAAAAATTCATTGCCTTTAGTAGCCAAGTACAGAAACAGCATCTGTGTTTTTCTATCAGAGTTTACCCAACAGCAAAACCTCCAAATGTAGTCACTTCATTATGATCTTCTACTGTAGTTTATATATTATTATTATATATTACTATACTCATATATTACTCACTGATAAGTCTTTTTTTACTCATAAATAGTCTTTAAAAATAGTCGCTTTTTATTGCTGTGTTCTTGTTTACTTCCCCTTCGGATAGCAGACTGAAATGGAAAACACACTAATATAATCATTTTGATGGAATTGGACTGTGATTGTGGGTCAAAAAAATAAGTCTGCATTATTTTTATCCATTTTTATCCAGTCACATTTGTTGGACTACATGAAAACTTTAATGGACCAAAATGCCCAGGAAATACACATTTGGAGCTAAAACTAGTCAGGATGCTCACAGCACAGTAAATAAAAGCTTGTGATTGGTTAGAGGCCTATTTGCATATTGCTGACTACTGAAAAAGCCAGTATTGCAGAAGGGGATGTACTCTCCAGCCTTGGGCCTTCTCATACCAAGCGCAGTTTCATATTCTAAATATTTGGTTGTCAGTTAATTGATCCAAACATGGATAAACAGCTGATGTCCGTCACACCAAAGGATATTTTTCAGACTAATTCTATTCACCTACTGTTTGATCTTTGCAATGTTATGCCAGTTACGTGAACTTTCTCATCCAGTCACAGTTGTCTTGGCCGTGGTTCATGGCAACATCCATGCTGATTCACCCAAAATGGTCTCTAAAGGGCCATTTTTGTATTTGAGAGGTAGGAAGAATCTCCACATAATTTAAATATTGTTTACTTTCCAAGAACCTTTACATTATGTGGGAGTTCATTGCACTTTAAAAAGGTTCTACACACTCACATGTGCAAAAAGGATTCTTCCCAGTATCATCCATTAAAGTGTTCTTTAGAGTTATTTAGGGTTCTTTAGACCTTGTTGTGTGTGAAACTAACATCTCTAAAGGCAGCTCAAACTGGGCTGCCAAACATCCAAACTATCTGTGAAAGTGCACAAAGTTTCAGCTCTGGAATGAGATTTTATTCACCTTATACTACTTTTTGCCGTCTTAAAAATAAGGAGGCCAGCCATGCATTTGCTCTCTTGTGCTTTGTGTTTGCTCAGAGTGCACATAACTGCATCTGATTAACCTCCTTGTCTTCACTCTTGCTCTTCTTCAATGGCTTTCTCTCTTTCCTCTTAAGTCTCGCTGTCTCTGTAGCAGCAGAGTGTATCGTGAGAGAGAGAGAAAGAGAGAAAGAGAGAGCGATTATACGACAGAAAGAGGATGAACGAATGCTGTTCTGTTCTGCTCAGCTGCACTCCGTGTAGATTACATTTGTAAAAAGCAGTTGAGCTTGAGGAGGCATCTGCTCCAAACCGCAGCCTCTTTATTCCCTGCTGAGCGCTGTCCCATCTGCCCGGAAGACTCCTGGAATGCTAGGATTGTTGTTTTTAGTTTGGCGCTGGAGATAAAGGCCTCATCCCAAAGGGCACCCAAATGGGCACTATTGACCAGGCCCAGCATCCAAAAAGTGTTTTTAATGAAGATGCACTCAAATTCCCTTTAACTTTCCACACTGTTTAATGTATCTAAGCACTGCTTTCATTATTTTAAACCTGTGTGGATCCACAAGACTTTTACAAGCAGACCACAAGAAATTGCTCATGTAATGACTGCAGACACAGAGACAAGAACTATATAACTATATAAAATATTTAAATAAAATCTAAAATTTAAAAAATCTGAAGGAAAAACAATGCAGAATACATAGATACTATAGATAAGTAATAAAAATTGTAGTGTGGAGTAAGTTATTGCTTGATCCATATGTGTGTTCCTGGGATGTTTGGGTTGGAGACAACTGTTGAATCTGCATTGGTTTATAATATATATTTGCTTGTCTGTTAATTTGTTTTGTCTTCACTAAGACAACCAGAGATGCACCACAAGCTGAGAAAGGTCTGCGCCAGGAGTGTGCCAAAACTCCTCGTGCTCACGGAACGTGGGGGTCAGAGAGTGATCAAAACGGCACACAGCATTTGCAAAGATCAGAGGCAAACCAAGGCAGATACAAATGAGCCAGACAGCGTGGTTTGAACAGATGCTGGGTGAGCCCAGCTCTAGAGGCTGAGCAAAAATCCCTCCAGTTGGTGTGAGGGAAGATTCTGCAGCGCTTCAGCCCACAGCCTTTCACTTTGATAAATCGAAGACAAGCACGAACTGCAGGGAATTGTTTGGAATGAATTCGCCTGGCTAACTACTTGCTCTTGTCAAAGTTGGTTCGAAAGAACTTCGTCTCGGTTCCTGAAAGTACCAGCGCAGGGTAAACTCAGATTCACATAACTCCACCACCACCCCCATAGGGCTGAATGCAGTCTATCGGCCAAATCAAGAGTCTACTCTCTGAAGTTTGGTTCTGTGTTTGGACCAGCTACAAGGCTAATGTACTTAACAAGTAATGCAAACTAATAATCTGCAAACTTTGAATGAAACAGTGTTGATTTGATGCTAGGCAAAGCCACTGAATCAGGGGGGATTTGTGATGTTGGATTTGCATTGATCCTGCTCTTTGTGTTGGCCGTTGATTCAATTTTAGAAAATAAACAGTGTTGAACATTGATCCGGGGTTCATTCGACAGACTCATTGATCTCAAACATACCCAAGGACTTCTATGGCTGCGTTGCCTGGATGAGGGTCAAACCTCCAGTCCAAACCTCCATTTGCAATCGCGGCAAAATACCACCCCCAGCATCGTTAAAGCTTGTTTGCATGGCTTAGACCTCTTTTACATGACATTTTACCAACATGCTATAACAAAAGCCGTGAGTATTCATGTGAAAGGTAATGTAATTGTCCACCATACAATTTATCTATAAAAAACAAAGTATAAAAGGATGATTTATAGAAAAAACTGCAATTGTTCATTTATTTAATGAATAATCTATTTATTTAATTTGCCCATTCTGTAGTAATGTTGTCATACAAAATCAGAAACCACATCTGTTTGGGTTGAGGTAAATGTAATTATATATGCATGCTAGATTGATTGATTGCACAGTCTTACATTTTAATTGCCAGCTACGTTTGCCTCATAATTTCAGTGCCAAACTAAAGAAACACAAAACATGTGTGGCCAAACTATCTGTACGGCATGTCCTTATGTTTTACTATGTGCTTTGTGAAAACAAATGACAGCAATCAAACCAGATACAGACATCAAGCTGTAGCTGAATTCTGTAGCTGTGTGTGCGCATGCATGTGGGTGCGTGCTGATATTGTTAAGTGCATGGCCATCACTGCAGGCCAAACAGGTGATTGATGAGCCCAGAGCAGGCCTGCTGTCTGTTGCCGTAGCAGCAACAGACTTTGATTGACAGGTGAAATGGAGATGTTCCTGAAGGGCCGTGAGGGGCTAAACTGTGACTGTGACACCTGGAGAGAAAGAGATAGAGAGAGACAGAGAAAAATGAAAGAAAAGAGACACAGGAAGAGGAAAAAGAGAACAAAGAGACACAGGAAGAGGAGAGAGAGAGACATGAGACAAGAGAGGGAAATAGAGACATAGAGAAAAACAAGAGAAAAGCAAAACAGGCAGAAGAAGAAGAGAGAAAAGAGAAGGAGAGACACTAAGACAGAGGAGAAGAAAAAGGGAGACAAAGAGATGAGATAAAAGAGTAAAAGAGTGACAGAGACAGACAGAGAAAAATGAGAGAAAAGGCAGAAAAAGAAGAGAAAATAAATTGGAAGGAGAGAGAGAGAGAGAGAGAGCAGTGATGGCAAAGGAGTCAGACTCTAGGGAAAAAAGAGGGAGAAGTGAGACAGGCAAAAGTAGCAGGGCGAGAGTCATTAATTCTGTACTGAGTGTCTGTGATGCATGTGACTCCTGAGAATTGTCAGGCAGATCCCAGTGTGTGCTCAGCCGCCTCTGTAGCATGTGGATTAGAGGCTCTAATGATGGTGCTCTTCTGGACCTGCTGACTCCAACACATGGCCTAATAATAACATATAGCCCCCACCCCCCAGTGTGCACTCATCTCTCACCTCCTCAGGGTTATGTTCAGAAACCATGGAGAACTGTGTTCTCTAAACCGCTGGAGCTCCACCCAATACTACTGAGGAGTGTGTTTGTCATCTGGATCTTCATTTCTCCTCATTAATGGTCTTCTGGCTAAATGCAATCTAACCTTCACCGCAATATTCCAAAATCTGGTGTAAAATATCCTGCAGGAAGTGAATCCAATACAGAAGAACATCTCAGTAACACTGCTTGACAGAAAAAAGTTTAACAACCAAAAATATCCAGGCAATGGTGTCCTGTGACTGCTGATGGACAGAAAGAACTGTGTGAGATCTGCTCTGTTTAGCACACACACACACACACACACACACACACACACACACACACACACACACACACACACACTCACATACTACTACCATGTCAGTCAGTGCTGTGGTGAGAATGAGACACACTGGAAAAAAATGAAAAATGCCATCTCACTGGTGGTCATGTGGGGGTCCTGATGAGTGGGATGAAAGCGACTTACAAATGATAAAATGGACAGTGGGTGGACATAAAAGACAGATGCAGCTGATTTCGTGGCTCACCATTTAATATTTTCCATTGAAATTCAAACTGATATTTTGAACTAAAGAAATTCCTTTTGCATCTCGTACTTGGTGAATAAGAATGGTTTGTATTTTTTGTTTGTTCAGTGAAATACTAGATTGCGTTGCCATTTATGAAGGAGTGGGTATGTAAAGCATTGTTCGTTCTGTGTTAATAGCTTGGAGTTTGGCAGAGGGAGTGTGTTTGAGTCTCCAATAGAGAGAGAAAGAGAGCAAGCAGGATCTTTGAAACTTTCACAGCTCCTGCACTCGTTCAGCATGCTCTCACTTTTCCATCTGTGCTTATCTTGGTTCAAAGCTGCGAGTGCAAAATTTCTAGTGTAATACAGATGAGGCTTGGGCGTGGGCCTTGATTACTATATATTGTCCATTTGGTAAAACCGTCTGTAAGTGCATAAGACATCTGCCTTCACTGATTTTTTAGGAAAGAAATAAGTGTGTATAATGGTACAAAAATCTTGCCCAGGATAGGCCTTAAATGAGATTGTAGGAGTGATATCTGCTTTGACTTTGAGATCAGAGAAGTACTATTCTCAGTTTGGATGCTCAGGGTGGTAGGGTCGGGAGTTGTGAGGCAGATTCATTGGTGTAATTTCGAAAAATATAACTGAAACTGAAGAGCAGAGGGGAACCCTAAGGCCCTTCTAGGTCTACAAGCTTTATTAATAGAGTCTGTGCAAGTATTGTAGTAATATTTTTGTTAACGTAAAATTGTTTAAAATCCTTTTGATAAATTATAGAATGAAGATTTTGTGTCTTGTGAATTTTTTTGAGCAAAAACATCACTTCAGGCCTCTTGAAATGTCACTGCGAATATGAGCTGCAGTCCCAATAGGTTTCGGTCAGCGGGGGCAACTCTCTACCGAAGGAGTCACTGTAAAATATACAGAGTAAAATATATGACATGGAATATGATACATATGTTACAGATTTCAGATAAAAAGGATGAAATGACAATAGCATGCTATTTGAAATCCTGTGCGGTCATCATCTCATATATGATTATATGAGATGATGAATGTTATTTAACAATATGGAGCCCCTGATCAAATGATATAATTTACACCTTAATATGCAATTAGTGTTTTTTTGATGAGCATAAAATTGGACTTGTTATATGTTACATCATTTTTCCTCAAATCAGCAAATAGATTGAGCATTAAATGCTGCAGGATTAGGCCATTTTTAATGTTTGTTCCCTGTAAAGCTGATGCGGCTAGAAATTTGTCATTCCAGCCAAGCATGAGCTTGTCTAAATAATCAGTTCTTGGAGACCAGCTGATTAAACAAGCTTCTGATCGATTGTAGTGAAAACATGAAGCCCAGCCATACATTTGCAGATAAGAACCCTGCTGCTCTTATTTCCTAAACATGTAATTTGATGATAGTCTTTTAACCTTTACATACAACAGATTAACATAAATTCTTATATTATATAGTGACAGTAACATCCTGTGACAAATAGATCCTTTCAGTGAATATTTTTTCCCTAAAAAATTTCATGTTGAGTACTGAACATGGCATCGTCTCTTGTTATCTAGTTTTTGTGTGCTTTATGTGAGTTGTTATTGGATATAAAATATATTACCAAAAGTGCTTCCACATGTTTTTACAGTGGTGTATGTTGCAACTGAAATGTAACATATGGTGATGGAGCATCAAATATCCAGAATCAAATCGATAGCTTCAAAAGCTTCAAGCAACAAATGAGCTTCGTTGGCCTCATCCTTGATCCCAGCGCTTTCTTCAGGACAAATTCGATCATCCAGTACTTATCCACCTTGGGGGTTAGGGTCAGGGGCGGACTGGGACAAACAAACGGCCCTTCTTGGATTTCTTTACCAGCTCGGCCGTGATTTCGGGGTGGGGTGGGGTGGGGTGGGGTGATGGGATTGGTACGTGCAATACAGGCAGCATCTCGTGCCACATCTGGACTTTTCCAGAACACACAGATTCCCAGTTCACCACCTCACAACAAATCCAAGTCCAGGACTAGTCCATGTCAAAGTTGAGTTTAAGAGAGACAGATACCAAGACAGACAAATAAAGAACCTTCTTCAAGACTTTGCTCAAACACTGCTCTGTTTATAGTGTGTGTGTATGTGTGATGCTGAAAACACAATAATTCTCACAGTTGTTTGTAATAATCAAGAAACACAACGTGGGATCAAATTACACCATTATTATCTCTAAGTATAGTGATTTGAAAATGAAAATCAAGAGCTTGGGTGTATGGAGAACACGCAGAGTTTTGGCAGACGCATGATTGTATTGAGGCAGCCAGTGATGGTAGTCACTCAAATAGTAAACCGTGCTTGTTTTCCATAGAAGCTGACTTACTCATTTCATTTCATTCATTTCGTTTCATTTTTTATTTTTGAAATAATCGAACAAACAAAAACAAACCTTACACGATCATTTATTTTAACTGGATAAAAGACAGACCACTTTCCAAATAAAGAAACTATACAAAATTGTACATCTATTTTCTACTTCATTTACTGCCCTGGTTTAAACCGTATTCTTTATTTCTATATTTATATCTTATTTTGAACTGGTTTATATTTTTACTTTCTTTTATTTTTTTGGTTAGATTATTCCAGAATCTAACCACACCTATTGAGATACAAATACATTTTACAGTTGTTCTAACCCTATGCTTTTTAAATGTAATCTCCCTCTTAAGGTATACCCCCCTCTCTCTCTGTGTTAACAATTTCTGTAATTTTTCCGGAAGCAAACTACTCAAAGATTTTGTCAGCCATTTCAGTTGTTGTTGTTTTGGTAGAGAGGTAGCATGGGGTAGTTAGGGTTTTGTTTGTTTCATTTTTGTTTTTTATTTACTATGCTGGCAAAGATTTTGCCTTAGTTGGCCACCATTGAGTCCAAGACCAAGTCAGAGATCACAGAAAGAGTCCTGAGTCTAAGAATGGACTACCACCCTATAAATGGCTTTATGAATACCAGCCTTCAATGTAGAGTAATATCTGTGTCGAACATTTAAGGCAAAACCACCAAATTGACATCACAAATTGACTCTAATTCATCAGCCAGAGATCGGTTGGTGTAGAAATTAGGTCATGCTGACCCTGTAGTCAGTATATTGAATGATATTACAGCTATGGGCAGCTTTATCAGCTTTTTCTAAGAAACACAGTTCAACTAATGCATTTTAAACCAGACTGCTTTGTTGCAAGAGGAGTTCTTAAAGAGATATACAGCTCCATCTGGAGTTCAAGTACCAAATGGATTTGGAAGAAATTTTTCAGCCCTAGTTGTAAATCAAATGGTTGAAGGTCATGCACAGTATTGGAAAAGATGGCAAACGCCAGGGCAGGCGAGGCCTCCTACAGTTTGCGCTGCGGTTAGAGCACTTAGAGGAGGGAAGGATGAGTTATATGGGGTCCCTGCCAGGGAACGAGATGTCCCATTATACCCAATGCGTTAATTTCACCATTATGAGATCACATTAAGCACAGTAATTACTGCATATTCCACTTTTAAATGTCACTGAGCATTAGGAGCAGTGGACAATGGAGCCGGTAGACCCTCGCTGCCTCATGTCTCTCCTACTCGCTCTGGCTTTGCAGTTTCATTTTCTGCAACACTGGATGGCACATCCAAAGCCTTGACTCAAATTTATGGCACACCAGCACCGTAACATTTACAGTTTAGCCAGTAAAACATGACATTTGACACAGGTTTTCTAATAAAAAAGACATTCTACTGAACTTGGACATGTTTTACGTGGGCGTGCACCTGTATATTTAGCCCAGTCTTCCATGGCATGCTTAGGACAGTCTCCTGCATTATTCATTCCGCTCTTTTAATGCACTCGAAGGAAAAAAGTGCTCACCTTGTAACTCCACACCTTTTTCATAAACATTCTTTCAGTAAACATCTCTCTATCGCTCTCTCTCTCTCTCTTGCTCTCTCTCTAGCACTCTCTCTTGCGCTCCATCTCTCTCCATCACACGCATACACTCAGGCTCACGCTTTTTGCTCGCATGCATTTTGCCCCTGTGAGAGGCCAGGCAGAATTGCCCTCTAATGGAAATCGATTTAGGGGAACAATAACAGAACACATCCACAGATCACAATAAAGTGCTTATGCAAATGGAAAGGGGGCTCCAGTCCCACCTCTCTCACGATAAAAGCACTTGACTGGTCCTTAATGCTCCCACTTTCAATTTACTTGTCATTTGGCCCCCCCTCCCACGAACCTGGCGCTGGGACGGATCACAGGCAAAAGTGCAATGATAAGCGTTCTATTACTTGCCTTTTATAATGGGAATACATTATAACAGGTGGATAAATGCTGTCCTCTTTTAACGAGGCTCCATCCCGAGTGCGGTTTAAATGTGATAGAATAGCCTGAGACAGGGTTTCTCCAGCACTGCAACAGGCAGTCATGTCTTCGAATCGTGTTTCTTTACTGTTCCAGATTACAGAGGATTTGGGATGGTGGTTGGGATTAAAAGGGCAACAAAATCCACATCAGTTTGTAGATGTTTTAGGACCCTTCCGAACTCTGAAAACAGAGGATTTTTGCTTTTCTTCTTCTTCTTCCTCTTCTTTTTTCTGTGATTACTTATTCTTCCTTTGTGCATCATCATTAGTTTCTGCTTTATGTCTTCTTGTTATTTCCCCTTCTTCCTTTTCCTCTTCTTTTTCTTTTTCCTTTTCTTTGGTTTTCTCCTCTTCTTATTTTCAGTGATAACTAATTCCTCTTTTGTTTACCATCATCATCATCACCATCATCATCATCATCATCATCATCATCATCACCATCATCACCATCATCATCATCACCATCATCACCATCATCATCATCATCATCATCACCATCATCATCATCATCATCACCATCATCATCACCATCACCATCACCATCATCATAATCATCATCATCATCATCATCATCACCATCATCATCATCATCACCATCATCATCATCATAACCACCACCATCATCATCATTATCATCATCATCATCACCGTCATCACCATCATCATCACCATCATCATCATCATCATTATCATCATCAAAAGCAACATCATCATCACCATCATCATCGTCATCATCACATCATCATCATCATCACCATCATTGTCATCATCATCACCATCATCAATGTCTCTCTACCTGTCTCTCTGTCCCTCTCTCTCTCTCTCTCTTTCTATACATTTACATCTCTCTCTCTCTGTCTCTCTCTATCTTTCTCTCTCTCTCTCTATCTCTCTCTCTCTATTTGTCTCTCTCTATGATGATGATGATCATCATCATCATCATCATAACCATCATCACCATCATCATCATCATAACCATCATCATCATCATCATCACCATCATCATCATTATCATTACCATCATCATCATCATCATCACCATCATCATCATCATCATTATCATCACCATCATCATCATCATCATCACCATCATCATCATCATAACCATCATCATCATCATCATCATCATCACCATCACCATTATCATCTTCGTCATCACCACCACCACCATCATCACCACCACCATCATCATCATTATCATCATCATCATCATCGTCATCACCATCGTCATCATCACCATCGTCATCACCATCGTCATCATCACCATCATTATCATCATCAAAAGCAACATCATCACCACCACCATCATTGTCATCATCATCTCCATTATCATTACCACCATTGTCATAGCTTTCCTGTAAAATACTGTTGTTTAATTTTAATTAATATTGTGAACGAGAAACTCTGAGAGACACAAGCATGTGATGTTTCTTCTCCCTCAGAGCCACATGCACATGAATAAGCAAAAAAAATTATTAAAATTTCCATCCCTAACAGCAGCATGATGCATTGATGTTTCGCTCCTGAGATTACTGTAAACACGATTATTGAATTTCTGAACACTAAATCTAAATGTCGGTGAGAGCGGAGCTACAGGGAGACGCATCAGAGCGAGATCAAAATGAGCTTTCTGATTTACGAGAAACCCAGAGAGAGACCATATGTGTTGTAAGAGCGTACTGGCGCTTTCACATTTACACTACACTCATCACTCATGTTTACAGGCACCTAACAGATCCAGCTCATTAGCTATTTATAAGGCATTGTGCTGTTAGGCTGCAAAATTTATGGCACGTTTTTTAGACTTAGACAACTCCAGCCACTCTCCTGCTGCAATAAACCAAACGTGCTGCATTGTACTTCCATTTCCTGTCCAACTCTGTCACACTCTCCGTAATTCAGTATTTCAGATGTAAACGTAGTCTTTCAGAGTGGGTTTGGTGTGAAACAGTTCATTGTAAGGGACTCAGATTTCTTTACAATTGAGGTGAATGGAACCAGACGCCTCCAACACAAGGACATTTGACCCCCAGTGAAGCTCCACGAGTCTCTGAGTGTTTTTATGTGGACGCTGATGAATGCTTTGGGAACTATGTGACCTCACATTGCCCTGCATGTTTCTCTTCACCATGAATGGATTTAGTTTTAGGAACAAAAGCGTCTCAAAACTCGTAAAGAAATGTCTCAGGTATCTCAAGCGCCATAACCAGAATTATTTAACGGAATAACTTCCTGTGAGTTAGCTTTTAGAGGCTGACATCACGTTTTACTCAACAAAAACGAAGAGACAGTTTAGCAGTTTTTATTTTGTAAAACACATTTAGTCTCGTTCTCCACCAACACCCACCTTCTCCTCCCTCCCAGGACTCGCTCCACCCCCACCCACCTTCTCCT
>JBBPDB010108219.1:0-20762 GCA_037974465.1 Brachypetersius altus
GGTGGAGGGGTGTGTGTGTGTGTGTGTGTGTGTGTGTGTGTGGTGTGTGGTGTGTGGTGTGTGGTGTGTGGTGTGGGGTGGGTGGTGTGTGGTGTGTGTGTGTGTGTGTGTGTGTGTGTGTGTGTGTGTGTCCTGTCCATCAGAGTGAAGGTTTTTTCTGTAATGAAAGACTTGTTATTTGAAGCTTTGTCAAACCTGACGCTGCTGTGAGAATGGTATGTCACTGTAATGACTAGGCAAGACCACAGCAAAATTGACAGGCAAAATAACACACAATATTGGAAATGAAATCTTTTGTTCATGTACCACATTAGGGTCTTAATTTAGTTTGTGTTCACTTTCTTTTCTGGGTTGAAATTTCACCAGTTTTTAGTGAGAGTCTGAGTTGTGTCCATTTTTTTTTTTTTTAATTATAAATAATATACAATACTATAATCTAGAGTTGCTATGAAATTCCACTGTAACTTTTTCTATGTTGCATTTGGTGTGTAGTAAAACTACTACTGTCATGGCGAGTGTGTGGAAGGGAAAGGGGAGGACGCTACGACAATATAGAGACAAGGAAGAAGTTTAATATAAATAAGCAAAATACAAAACCAAAACACAACAAAGAACCAAAAAACCCCCGACTTGGAAAAACAACGAGAAACAAACCAGAAACAAAACCAGCATATCAAAACAGGAACACAAAACGGTGAGGCTCGTGCTTTCTGGGCTTTGCAATACTAGAATCAAAATCAAAAACCTGCGAGAGAAAACATGAAACAGATAATCCTGCGCTTCAGCGCGCAACACCAGGGCGTGGAGGGTGAGGCGACCGTCACATCTACGCTATACCTAATATGTAAGATGTATATAATATCTAATATGTAAGATCCTTACATAGTCATTTCTCATTCCACACAAAAAGTAGCAAAAGATGTGATGGGGAATAGGATGGGCATTTTTTTATACTGTCAGATAAAACTTTGTGTGCTGCTCACATACAGATGCCAACATGTGATACTGCAGTTGTTTCATAGAGACAGTGAGGAAGTTCAGCTTAACACTAGATGAAGGATTTTAGATTATGGACCATCTGTTCCTCTACCCACGAATTAGTGATGCACTGGCCTGTAGCTGTCAGTCACTCATTACCGCTCAAGATCTCTGACATCTCTTCCCACTCTTTAAGAATGAATAAAGGATAAACTGATTGTTTTTTACCAATTAAAGGTTGAAAAAGTTTTAAACCCATTTTTAGATTTTGCAAAGGTAAATTGTGTCGCCTTCAACAGCATTGAATCCCACAGTAGTAACTGAGGTGCTAGACCTCCTCCAACCTCCTAGAATTGGGACGGTTTCTCTCTGGTGCTCTTTTTTGTCAGTTCCATATTTCATTGCTGTGTTTGTCAGCTGATTTGTTCTCCAGGGCTTGTTCAGTCGCCCACTCTTCGCTTGTGTGAGATAGAGTTGTCAGTACAACAATGGAGCCAAGGAGTAAATATCAGAATAGTAAAAAAAAAAAAATAGTACCCCCACGCATACACACACACACACAAACAGTTTTTAGACATTTTAACAGCAATTAAAATTGTGCTCTTTTGACCAGGGATAATCATTGTTTCCTCATCTACTAGCGGGGATATTTACATTTACAAATGGCAATAATGATATGATTTCACGGTAAATGAACCAGTAGACATAGTGCAAAAGGCTGTGTCACTTATAGAAGTACTGAAATAGTTTTCTTTACCACTTTATTACATGTGTAAGCCGTAGTCTACATTAGCACAACTCCGCTAAGTTCCTACATCTACAGAAACCCCTGAGCAAAGTGGTGCTGGGTCTACACATCAAAAAGAAAAGAAGTGCGCCACTGCAGAACATTGATGGTGAATGTGGAAAAGCCTTTACCTCTGTGACTCATTACCAGGACAGGTGCAGCTCCATCTTACACCGCACAACTCCGTGCTCTGCTCAGTTCTGTACTCGCAAATGACTACGGTTGCTAAAATCCCTCAGATGGAAGTCTATAATTTGCAGATGTTACAGCCCTCAGAAGTCTAATTCCTGGAAAATATGAGAACATGTACAGAAGTGAGGCAGAACGCCTTTCGTCTTGTTACAGAATTAACTAATAGAAATGTTTTTTAAAAAATGTATGAAGATGTTAATTCTAAATACAGTGTGTGACTATGAGAATTGTATGTTGGCACAGTGCCATTTGGACACAAGCATGTTGATGTTGACATTTTAATAGAAACCACTGGATGCAGAGCTTTGGTGGGCACTTAATCTGCTTAAAGTGGGTACACAGGGCACAAAGATGCAGGCCCTTAAGGTTTATTGTGTATAAGCATGCAATTACATTTTGTAGCAGTTTCACTGGATTTGAGAAGTCAGAAATCTAATGGGGCTTGGCTTCCAGGTGGGACTACATCGCTCTCCCCGGGCTCCCCTGTAGGCTATGCTCCTGCTACGTGTCGCTAGAGCGTTTACACTGTGCTTGCAGTGCTATCTTTGAACATAGTCCATGGGAAAACAAGTCTGCTGCTGATGTTTTAAATCGTCTTCTTAGACTGACTTTATCTGAAGAAACGTTCATTACTTGCATATAAGGTCTTGATAGTCACAAATAGCAATAAAAAAAAAATCTACATCGCCCTTGATTACTATCAGTCTATCCCCTCATCTATCCATCAATCTATTGTTTATATCCCTTTCTCTCAAAAATATAACTTTGTCTCACATCAGAGCCACAGTGTCATTGTTAGCAATGAAGAGAACTGAGGTCCGTTGTAGTATCAGTGATTGACTATTGACTTTCTTCTCTGTATCTGTCTCTGTCTCTCTGGGTAATCATTAGGGTTGGTCATTAACACACACACATTCTGCCTCAGTATGTTCACACCTCTCGCACTTACTCGTCAGACTCAATTAACACTCATGTATGTGGCAGGCCTGTCATATGGCCATATATTTCCCCAATTGCCAAGAAAATTATCTGTCTAAATATGGACTCTGCGATATCTGGATTGAAGCCAGTGTTGGGATTTGTGTACATATGCTAATATTTGCCAGTGCCACTTTCCCAGTCATGCCATTAGCAAGCTCCTCATGTGTCCTGTCCCTCTCTGGAGTCATTTCTGTCTATAGCACGCAGCTGGAAAAGCATGCAGAGAATATACTTCATCATGTGTTTGTTTAACAGGCGCAAACTCTGTGTGGAGTGTCAATTATCTACCAAAGCAGAGTGTTCCTACAGAGTTTGGAAATGCTTTTCTCACAGGCATACGCTGCAAAGCTTCTCTAAATGATACAAAATGAGAGGGTAATAGTTTGTTTTACTGGAGACTTGTTAAGGTTGTCGTTTCGCCACATGTAATAGTACTGAAAGATCAACTGAATGTAAATATTATGAGGCACAAAACAAATACACTGCCAGAAAAATGCTTGGCATGTGTCTGTATGTGACCCAGACTTGTTGTCATGTGAACATATGTTCTCAATCAGTCTTCAAGCACCTTCAAACTGAGCATTTTGTTACAGGTCCAAAACCTGGACAACACTACCTGCCTTCATGCCCATAGGCCTTTTCCATTTACATTTATAGTGATTAAAACATTTGGGAACACCAAATCCACTCATATCAGCATGGATTACTCGAGGAGTCTGTAAACATGGGGTTTTGCTTCATCTTACAACATCTGGACTGCAGAGGCACATATGCCGGGCTCCTTTTTGTGGATTTTAATGTGGCATTCAAATTCATCATCCCTGATTGGCTCCTAAACAAACTGTTGCAAATGAACACAGATCACTTCATCTGCATATGGAGACATGACTTTCTGAAAAATGAACACAGACCATCAGGCCGAGTCCTTACCTCTTAGACTAGTTGATTACCAGTACAGGTGCAGAACAAAGCTCTGCCTCCGCCATCCTACACACCCCACCCCTTTAGGAATTTGCTGCTCACAAAAGATTACAGTTCCAAAAATCCCTGAAAAGTTGAAAACATGTAAAAGGAGCAGCATGGAATGCAAACCCAAACTAAACTTCTTCATTCTTTAAAAATAAAGAATTGTTTTTTGGTGTGATGCCTTAGAACAACCACTTAGATTGTCTTTAATGATCTGTTCTTTAACAACCTTTTTTTTCCTTCTAAATACAGCCTGCAACTATGAGAGACTTGCTCAAAATGTAAAGAATCTCTAGGTTTCACACCAATTTAAGGCTTTTTTGGAACTGTTTTTTTTTTCCACCCAATATACATATAGGAATCTTTATTTTTAAGAGTGTATGTCTTCCCAGGAGGAAACTGACAGTGCGGTTCAGGTCTTGAAATTATTAGGAACTACTGTTTCTGGACACAAGGAATAAGAAAGCTCAGCTGTGCATACATTTTTCAATGGACATTTCTGCAGAGGCATTATAGGGCACATTGTTGTATAATTCATCTCGCGTTTTGGTCCAGCAACTGGTCAATCCTGTTCAAACTTTTCGGTGACTTTCCAGCTGCTGATGGCCTCTGCAAATGTAGAACATTAAAGATTATTGTAGATGCTTCCCCCTGGCAGCCATGTAAAATTCATTCGAACCAAAACCTGAAGACTTGATCCATGTGTTCTGATTATTCAGCAACCGTGATCAGCCCAACACTCTGTGAAGAACTCAACCTTTCTTATTCTGTGACAGTACAGTCTGTTGTACATGTTTTTCCTACTGAATGATCATTAAAAAAACATGTACACTGAATAGTGCATGTTTGCTCACTGCTAAGGTTAAGACCAAGACTACTAAAATTGTATATTGCATTGAATACTCTTTTGTCTACTCAAGATAAAACTATTAAGAGTAAAGGGGATTCTAAGAAGCAAAACTAAAGAATTACCACATTAGTTCCTATAAACAACATCTCAGTGGATGGTTCTATAAAGAACATACGGTAGAGTGGAGAACATTCTTAAAGTTTAATAAATCATCAATAATGCTCATGTCAGTCAGCATCACTGTCTCTGTCTTTGTGTATAGAGCACATCCACTGTCAAGGTTTCTTCAAATGACAGAATCAATATTTGGCTATATATACTGTTCCAGTCACTCTGAGGTTTGCAGATGATTTTAAACCAAAGGTTCATGTCACATACAACCCACTGTTAGCTTACTGTCCATGACAGCTGTTCAATAAATTAGAGTTTGCAAAAAGAGGAAAATCAAATCGAAATGATGACTGCTTCGTGAATTAAATGTGTGTACAATACATTTAGGATCACAACATCGTTTTCTAGCCATGCACAAGGCAGAGGAAGACAGCTTCATCCTTTCTGTTTCCAATAAATACATAGTTCCTTTTTTTCAATAAGTAGGATAATAAGACTTAACTGCAAGCCCTTCTTGTGAACAATACGCCACTCTGGCCCTTGGGGTTAGCAGCAGGAATAATGCATATTAATAGAGCCTATTTTGCAGGAGCAAGAATAAAAATGTAGCTATAATATATCGTCACTGTTGGGCGGAAACCTCATATGTCCAAAACGGCTGTTTTTCAGGAAACTGAAAAAACATTTATATTCTAAATAAATGAATACTGTGCCATCAAAATTGGTATAACCTCTTAAGATATGATTATATAACTGTGTGTGAGGTTGTATTACCAGTATTTTTGCAAAACCTTTCTTAAATGGATTTACGTGGATTTTGACCAGCATATATGGACATAGGAGTTTGTGCCATTATTGATTTTAGCGGTGTTGTGTCTAAACAGAGCCTCTGAGCATTACTCTACATATATTGAGATCAATCAACAGACTACAACACTTTATTAAAGCCTACAGCTTGTCCAACATGGTTGATTAGCCTTTGTTCACTCAAAACTTGGACTAGTGAACTGATAACAAAAGCCTGATGGTGATCAGAGGGAAATGTTTAACCTGCCAACTTACCGTTTACTCTCACTCCTCCTCTGCACCAACACCTCAGCCACAATTCAGTCAAAATGCTTTTCTTTAAAAACGTATTCAGTTGTGTTGTCGCTATACTTTACTTCCAAGGAGGTAATTTTGAAATACATGGCATCACTACATGTCTTCCAGCTACTAACTGGCTCAATAGTGCCATCTTCATGAAAGGATTAAAAACAGTCTTAACTGAATACAACAATGAATAGATTTTTTATTAATATAGAATATAAATATTAAATTCACTTTATAATACACATCACAAGTAGTGTACGGGTATAAGCTAAATACTGATGTCGTAGCTTTTTGCTCAGTTACGGCTTCTGCTGCGCGGCTCCGCTGGATGGGGGTGGAGTTACAAGGGTTTAGCGACCGCTATAGTGTCCAATGCAGGTAAGAAATTTAATCCCAAGCTATTTTCAACACTTTTCAATGGTTAATAATTTCTAAATTTTACAGACCCACGTGGAGACTGACCAATAGTATCAATTTATGAAAAAAACCAACAAAGACCAAAAGTGGAGATACGAGATTTCCGCCCGACAGCGACAATATGAAACATCAGCTGTTCTTTCAAAAACAGAATAACCAATTTGTGGGGATTCTAGTGGTTTCATACTGTGTCATGCTAAACTGTTCTAAGTCTTCTGAACAAACGTGTGAGAACAAGATGCCATTCCCTTCCTTAATTATTAACTGCTATGTACATTCCTTACTGTGAAATAGCCCTTGCCTGCAGCAAAGTTTGGGCACCCTTGGTCAGATTACGGTTTGTCGATTTTTCAAGTGAAACATAACCTTTTGTCTTTTGTACATGTTAATGCACAGTTCATTAATTAGGTAATAAAAAAAGTTAAGTTAAAATAGATTACGTTTGGAATAATAAAATACATTGTGAAATGTCCAAACATTTAGACACCCTTCTTAATCAATACTTAGTAACACTTCCTTTGGATTTTTTTTCCTGGCAATATATAATTTTAGTGCAAAATGCAATTTACAAATTTTGTAACAAATAGTAATGTAAAGTACAATATGCATACAATTTAAGGGTAATGTATTAAGTTTAAAATTAAATTAAGGTGTTTTGCGAGCAAATTTAGGGTTTAGAAATAGACATTTTTTACCACATCACAAATTTGGGTTTTTTCAAAATTTTGCCCAACCCGCGCCCCCGTGGTCATGCCTCCGGCTTGTAAAACACAAATTTACTTTGGTGTAGGGTTAGGGTTCGGGTTTTTAATTACATATTGTCATAAGTTTGGTAGAAGTCATTTGATGTTTGTTTATTGTTTTGAAATAATTGTGCCAGTGTGAGAATAGTGTTAAGTAAGCCGTTTGTTCAGGTCAAAGACAAAAGCTTCAGAGAGAGTGTGAGAATCCTGTAGTATTTTACAATGAAGAATGTCCAGCATGAAGTTACACTGGAATTTGAATTTGATATTTGCTTTGAATGTACAGTAATGACAGGAATCAATAGAGGTGCCAAACAACTGAAATAAATGTACTATGTTTGGTTATTTTTATACATTGTACACAAAAATGAAGCAGAGTACAAAGTAGAATTATTTTCTTGTACAATGAAGTGGACTAAGCTAAGTTAACCTTACTTGCTTGTGCAACACACAATCACAAAACCAACACAATTTTTTTTTTCTTCTCAGCTCCAGGACCAGTGCAAAGCATCCGCTGCTACCCCTTGAGCTCCACATCACTCTCATGCTCCTGGAAGCCTCCCGCAGCTGATTATGACAATTATTTGGTGGAGTGCAGGAGGCAAGGTGTTAAAGAGGCAGTCTTTAAACTCATGGTGGGTCACGATGTTGTCCTCCATCATTTTGACAACCTGGAGCCCTTCAGGAACTACACTGTCTCAGTCACAGTGATGTCTGGCAACAAGAGAAGCTCATTGGTCCAGGACAGTGCAGTCACCATGATTGACCGTAAGTGCAGTCGCATTAGAATCTATTACAAACAGAAATTATGGAGGGGAAGTTTAAATGTACTACTTTAATGTACTAAACATGTCCTCTTGTGGACACGAGTTTCGAAGTGTAACACATGAATTACTACTGACCATATGAGAAACTGTTGTTGTAATAGCTAATCTTTTTCATGGTTGGGTGTGGTCCTTATTGTAGTCCTTATCTTTGTTCTTTCAAAGAAGGAAAAAACCAACCAAAAAACCAAAAATCTTCTGCTGATTCTAATCTTAAAATAATAAAGATTAATTTTATAAAATCTGAGTGATCCAGATGGTGACGCAAGTATATGTATTTACACTGCATATATATACACCTATACCCATAGGTGTGAATGTGAGTGTGAATGGTCGTCTGTCCCTATATGTGTCCCTGCAACGTGCTGGTGACTGACCAGGGTGTACCCCGCCTTCGCCCATTGCAGCTGGGATAGGCTCCAGCCATGTTCCAGATGGGAGGAGGGAAAAGAGAGTGTGTGAGGGGTGAGTGGGGTCGTCCACAATGCCGGTGGCTTTGTGGATGCGGTGTGTAGAGTAAGTCAGAGTGGAGAGACACTCCAATGATAGTCTCAGCTGTTCTCACAACCCTCTGGAGGGTCTTGTGGTCCGAAACATTGCAATTCCCGTACCAGGCGGTGATGCAGCTACAGAGAATACTCTCTATGGTCTATCTGTAGAACATGGTGATGATTGGGGGTGGAAGGTGCACTCTCCTCAGTCTCCGCAGGAAGTAGAGACACTGCTGAGCTTTCTTGGTGACGGAGCTGGTGTTGAGGGTCCACGTGAGATTCTCCGTGATGTGAACACCAAGGAACTTGGTGCTCTGGACAATCTCCACTGAGGAGCCGTTGATGCTCATCGGAGAATGATCATGTTGTGCCCTTCTGAAGTCAACAACCATCTCCTTTGTTTTATTCACATTAAGGGGAAGGTTATTGGCTCTGCACCGGTCCAACAGCCATTGCACCTCCTCTCTGTACGCCACCTTGTCGTACCCGCTGATCAAACCCACCACAATTGTGTCATCAGCAAACTTGATGATGTGGTTCGCGCTGCGCATTGCTGCATGGTCGTTGGTCAGCAGCGTGAACAGCAGAGGGCCCCTGTGTTCAGTGTAGTGGTGCTGGAGATGTTCTTATCACCTATATGGTTTTCACTTGCTTTAGGTAAACACAGATCTGCTATCGATACTGTTATACTTGGTGCTCTCCAGGGATCAGTTTTTGGCTTGTTTCATCAGTTCTTTCATTGTCTCTATATTTGCTGCCATGGCCTTTATTTTGTTACCTTTTTTTTTGTTACTTATGACCGTGATGACTGTTTTCTTCCACTCTGAGTAATTATGTTCTAACCATAGAGACTGGAAAACTGGTCGCAAGACTAGTGCCTGACAGAACAATGTACAAAATGCAAGTAGGCACAGAAGGACCTGAAGTCACTGCAAAGGGCTTGCAAGTGTCCAAGTGGATTATATAAGTGCTGCATAATTGCAGGAGATCCCTGGCATAGAGACCAACTTAGCCTCCCAAACAGATCTCTCCAGAGAGAGCCATGGCAGGCAGGCTTAAATAAAGATTCACTCAAATAGACCAGGCCACCTGGGAGAACAGCACAGGGAGCGGGTAAGTGACAGAAAGAGGGAAAAAGGAGGGGCCATTTTGGCAAAAGCAAGCTCAGGAGAAGCAGCAGCATTTTGAGTATGTCTGGTAGAGAGAAATGCCTGAGAGCCGAGGGCCTCGGCAGAAAAAGCTAACAGAATTAGATGAGAGGAGACAGAGCCACATTAGTCCACCAATCTTCCAATTGGCTACAATGGATCCGCTCCATGTTCGCATACTGCACTCATACTGCATCAAATCATTGTTTTATTATAGTGAGTATTTTATTGAGTATTTCAGAAAGATTGTCTGGCATATTTTGTCACTTTTTTGTATTATAATTTGGTATTTTGTGGTCTCCAAGCCCACCCTGGGCACTAATGCAAAGACTGAGCTATAATTGAAATGGTTCATTATGTGTTTGTTGCAGGGCCTCCAGTGCCACCCCCTGTGGTACGGGTCAATGAACAGAGCGCACACATCACCCAATCCACTGTCTTCTTCAAATTCAACTGTAGCTGGTTCAGCGACATCAACGGGGCCATCCTCTATTTCACCATTGTCATTGCAGAATCTGACGGTATAACTCGCTCTTAAACTTCCTAACTAGCCTTGAGACACGACCTACACTCATCTTCAAAAGTTTGGTCACTACTAGTCACAAGCCATGTTTGGTTGATTTTCTGAAAGAGAATAAGAATATATGTTCTACGCATTTTAATGCACAATTACTGTTTATTTGCTAAATTTAATTAAATAAACCCTAAAACAGACAGGTTTATTTTTTCTCATATGTTAAATCCAACAAATAAATAAACATTGTGGATTAAAATACAGGGGATCCTCAAGTTCGATCCGTTCCTACGACAGTGATGAAAAGTCACTTACCTATCCTAACGTCTACAACATAAAAACACAACTAAGCCACAGGAAAAGAAGATAAATATACTGTACTTGTACTTTTAACAATCCAAAATGGCATAGGTAAGCGTACTGGACGATGCCAACTCCCTCATTCTTACATTGCATTACTGTATATTCTGCACATTCTCTGTATTCTATGCACGCGCACTACCAAAGTAGTTCGCCTACGAAGTATGTAAGTGTGGCACTTACGACATTCTCCAAAACACTCACTTCTCAATTTTTATAGGAAACGTTATATGTCGAGACTGTTGTAACCCGATGACCCCCTACAAGCATATTTTAAAATGTATTTATGTTCACTCGCAAAAAGATTTGGTGTAGGTGTAAAAAGGTTGTATGACTATAGTTACATCACATTTTCACAAAACTGAGTGATCTGAAATCAGATCTGAGCAGCTTTCATATATTGCCATGGACTGGATATGTATCTGATTCTTGGCCATGTAAAAAACTGATTCATAAATATATTCTATAAACACAGTTATTGTCAGACATAAGTAAACTGAACAAACTGAAGTTGTAGTTTTTCTTCATGTGGAAAATGGGTCACTTTAAAAAAATGCAAACCTAAATGTGTCAGTAAGATGAGACCTGAGCAAAAAACTAGTCAATAAGGGTTGTAATTTGTACTAGAGGTTTCTTAGAATAGTCAGCTAATAAACCCTGACACTTTGGGCAGCAGTTGACTAGTGTGGGGTAATGCTGCAAATAAAACTACAGTAAAGAAAGAGGAGTTGAGACCAGGAATCAGTATTTTTTATTTCAGTTTTGAATTCCACTGAAGGATGAGACTGGGTTGAAACACAGCCTTGCAAACTGTACATTCATCTAACTATCATGCAGAATGACCAGTAACAGGCTGTTGTTTCAGGAAAACAAACACACACAAAATAAAGTGCAGAGGAACATTAACTGAAGCACATAACACCTCACAATGCTGAACAGAATACGTTTGTAGTAATGATCGGGTAGTCAACTACTTTTTTTGAGTGTAAAAATGAATAGTGATTCATCTTGTCCATAAACCCTACATAATAACAACCATGACTAAAATTGTGGAATTGCAGATGTTGAGCCTGTGCTGCCAGAACACAGGCATCCTCTGCCATCCTACATGGACTACAAACTGAACAGTTCTGTCAGGGCCTACCAGACCGGCTACTTTCAGAGCCTGTGCAGAGAGGAGGCAGACTTGGGCAGTCAGGTGTTTGAGATCAACCTCGGAGCTGGGATGGACCGACTTGGGGGAGCGTGCAAACAAGAACTGGAACTTGGACACCGTGGACATTATTTCTGTGATGGACCCCTAAAGTCAAGAACAGCCTACAGGTATTTCTGATAGAGACAATTGTATGTCATCAAAAAACAATGCATTAATATGACTATCTCTCATTGCAGAATTGACCTGTACCTTAAAACGTACCTATACTTTATCAAATTTCACTTTTGCATGATGCTAAACTGTGGGGTGCATCCACTTTTAGCAGCTAAAGCACAAATTTAAATAACCAAACTTGAGATAGTAAACATGATTTTTTCTGACTGATTGCATTTGAAGTAAAATTGTGTGAATTAAATTTTTGTTGTTTTTCAGACTGAGCATTCGAGCCTTCACCCAACTTTTTGATGATGAGAACAAGGAGCTCCCCCATCCTTTGTTCAGTGACACATACCTCTCCCTCCCTCTGCGCACGCAAGCAGGTGAGGTAGCAGAAACACGACCCACTTCTCTTTGTACTTACCTCAGTGTTGCAGAAGCTGAACTAAAACTTTTCCCCCATCAGAGCCGCTGGGGGGGATTGTGGAGGGTATCAGTGCTGGCCTGTTTCTCATTGGCATGATGATCGCTATAACGACCTTACTGATCTACAGGCAGAGGGTTCGCAAAGTGTGAGTGCATGTACAGACATATACATGAACACAAACTCATGTTTCCTTTTTAAGGGTCAGCTATTAGTGGTGGCTAATGAGGGGTCATTGGTGTGCAGAACAGGAAAAGCCGGGCAGCTGGAGCACACAGATAATTAAATGATGAGGGTCCAGCTCCTGTCCACTAATGAAATCTGCCTAATTGTCTGCTCTGTATGTCCTAACGCTGTTATCATTCATCTGTGTGTGTGTGCGCAGAGCGGTCCAGGAAAGCCCTGTGGTGAGGATGAGTATGTGGAAGGAGGTGCCCAATTCAGGGATGTACATGGGGGTTAGGAGGTATAATTATTTTGTATTTTCCATTTGGATATTTTTATGTGTTTCTGAATGGTGTTTGTTTTGATGTCAAAGAATAAAAAAATGACAACAATGACTTTTTTTTATCTGAGTAAGTATACAAGCATAGATTAAGTGAAAATTTAGGATGTAGACTTTTGGCAAACTGCAAAACATAGACAAAATATAAGCAGCTTCAAGCCCTATAAACCATAACCTAAGAGGATTCATGTGAATTAATGTACTGATGATGGCTTAAACACAATAACCCTTGACTGAGTAAATGCTCCCTCTTGCCTCAGTAACTCAGCTACTTCAAGTGTTAGGGAACAAGTCTATCATTTTTATTACTCTTGGGCTCTGAAGGTAACTACTAGCCTATGACAAGCACTGTTATAAGCACTGTTATAATCACTCCCAAGTACTAAAAACTTGTGTTATTTTGCTTCCTTAAGCTAGGAGACGTTCATCTCTTTGTATCACTAAGTACCATTGTCAGGTTTTGTGTGCGTATGCATGTTTGGTTAACTTATCTACAGGCAATGGATCAGTGGTGCAGATGTAAAAGCGTGATGTTAAAGCCTTTTCAGCTGTCTATTTGTGGACAAGCATGAATTGATCTGGGCCTCTTCTAGTCAATCAGCTGCATTCTAGGAGAAAGAAAGGGAGGCTTGTTGACAGAGACATAGGAAAAGATAACATGAAGAGTTAGCCCCTTACACTACATAACTTAATATTAAGACTTGTCATTCAGTAACTACTATACACTGAATATGTATCAACTTCCCCCTGGCTTTTTCATATGGCAGAATGTTCTTTTAGGGTCAGTGGGGATTTTGGGATGTTATCTTCCTTTTTAACAATAAAGGATTACATGTTCTTACTGTGCTGATGTGTGATGAAACCAAAAGGTTTCAAGGTTAATTAAAAGTGCTGAAATTGGCTGCAAAGAGGGCTGGCGATAAGTAGGTGGGCATGAACAGAATTGAGTTATTTTATTCATTTTCTCTGTTTTTCCAGTAACCGGCGCATATCCAGGTGAGCATTTGCCCTCTCCACCTAAAATACAATTTGTTAGTGTTTTGATTGATGAATTTTACACTCCCTTTGCCTGTGTTTTATCAGCCCCATCAAAGCAACCCACTATGAATCTCATCTTGCCAAGCTTCAGGCTGATGCCAATTACCTCTTGTCTGAGGAATTTGAGGTGAGCACTGGACCGTATTTCAAACACCGGTGTTGTTTTACAACCAAGCCTGAATGAATCCACGGTACAAGGGTTGAGAGGAACTTGATTTCATACAGGGAAATAAAATATTCCTCCAAAAGTAGAGTATGGACCATGAAGTACAAGTGACCAAGACAAGAGCTGCAGTTTATTACACTCAGTCAGTGTTGTGTGTCATGTCGTGGCTCCTTCTCTCAGCACTCAGGGCAGGCACACTGACACCAGGGGTAGTTTAAGTGCATCATTCTTTATTTTACAAACCTGGCATGTGAGCCAGACTCAAGAACTATACTTTTAAAATCAAAGAGACAGGAGGAACACAATGGTAATGTGATCGATGACCCACAACTAGAACAGAACTCTTGAAACTTACCAAACCCACTCGAACATAAACCAATCATATTACAGAATCACTTAAACTAAACAGAAGACAGCTGACAAAGTGACCCAAGACACAAACATACACTGAATTAAAAATAAGAGTCCCCTTAACTATAAGTGCCCAATATAAAAACGACAGTAGCCTCTACCAAGGTAGACAACAATAAATACACATGACAAGACATAAAACAGACAGGCAAAGGCATAAATATTAGGGCTTTCAAATGATTAAAATAAATCATTGCAGTTCATCAGATTCATGTGTGTACCTAATTAAGCCAATTTGTGTTATTTGCTCTAATTTAATCATAGATATAATATAATGTTTCAGATATTCAGCAACATTATTTTCACATGAACCTAAAAATGTTCTGTGGTTTGAGGGAAAACGACCCTTTCCTTCAGCAGTGCAGAAATAGATTTTAATGCAAACAAAGATTCAAAGAGTATTTAAGAGATGAGCAGTGTCTTAACTGGAAGCCAGAAAAGTCTTTTAACAGAAATGCACAAGCTGCTCAGTCATGCTCAGTGAGGGTCGCATAGACATCACTTCTAAGGTGAGTCAGACCCGACATTCATTTAGTCACAAGGATCCCAGGGGGAACAGAAGCTCTGCACCATGTTCTGCCGTCCTGGTTAACACTGGAAATACAGGAAAGATATAGAGGGCATTATCAAAGCCAACAAGACTAGAACTAATAGGACAGCTCTTACGGTACTTCTTGAAGAGGGAAGTGGAACCTTCCCAGTTTGTACAGCCAGTAGGTGACCAGAACAGACTAGAAATGTATTGGTGCCAGTTATCAGGTTTTGTGGAGTTCATGTCACAGGTTAGAGCTCTTTGGTAACACCAGAGGAGCTTACACCATATTGAGTGATTTTAATGTTATAGCTTATTCGTGTATATCATATCGAGCCATGGTCTCTCAAAGAATCCCAATCCTTGATTGGTGCCACTGTAACAAGAAAATCAGTGTTATTTCAAATATTCAAATATTCAAATATTAGTGTTTTGACTGAGAGGACTATGATATCATGGCTATATGTCTATCATAGTGACATACTGCATGTGTGCATCTGAGCTTTACCCTGCACTACTACAAATAGTTTGAATAAAATAAATGGAAGTAATTGTCCTTCAAAAGCGTACAGAGTAGATTTGCTGTGCAAATTATATTATCAATCATTCACCATTTCAAAATACCAACTGCTCTTTATTTGAACATTTAATGATAAATGGAACATAATGCCTGTGACTTTTTTGAAGATGCACACTTTTGTTATGATGTAGACAGCATATAACCAGCAGCAGCTTCCTTACCTTTTTCCCATCCATCTTTTCTCACAGGATCTGAAGGATGTGGGCCGTAACCAGGCTCTGGATGCAGCACGTCTGCCTGAGAACCGCTGCAAGAATCGATACAACAATATACTGCCGTGTAAGTGGAGAGATAGGGAACTGAATGGATCATTAAAGGGAAAGAGTTCACCTTAAAAGCAGCAGATGAATTAAATGCTATTGAGAAGAGATGAATATCATTCTATTAGTTAACATGATCGTCTGTATACCGTAATGTTAACTGCAAGAACCACTGTAAAGCTAAATCCATTTAAAACCATGAATGATTTGTTTATGGATTGGTTTATCACGCTGCATACATTTTTATGCAATACATGTATTACATGTTGAAGTTTCCATTACTCTCCATCCTGCTATGAATGCTCTTTTAAATGCTTTTTATAAACTCAGCATACCACCTCTTACAGTCTAGTTTTCTTTTTTTTACCTACAGATGATGCTACTCGGGTGAAACTCTCATGCTTAGAGGATGACCCATGTTCTGATTTCATCAATGCCAGCTTCCTGCCAGTGAGTTAATGAAGGCTTCCATGGTTTCTGTCAACCTAAACATAATGCTGTATTTGCTTCATCCTCTTCATAACTTTGTGCTAGTGAGTGCTTTTTGCTTTGGTGTGTTGAATGTGGTCATAGTATGGAACTGGGATTTTTATTCATTTTGAAATGTAATCCAATGCTTTAGAGTTCACTTTTCTAGTGCCTCTATTAATGGTTCAGAGTGAGGGGTCTAAAGGAAGAGGGATTCCTAAGAACTTGAAAAGTGTGGGTAAGAACATGTCCACGGCACAATAATGGTGGTTAGCTCTAAAATGTGCCGTTTTTCTGCATAGATTTCGTTTTCAACTAAACTCCACAGAAAAGGTGCATTAAATTTTGTTCACTTTGAAAATATTGTTGACTGTATTTTACAAATATGTGTTAATGAAATATATCTTTATCAGAATGATATACACATTAGAATCAGGTAAATATATTGCATGACTTTTTCACTGTAGTATACAGTAATTTCGCAGGGCTTATGTTCCAAGGGCAGCCTTGTATAGTGAAAAAATGCGTTGTTGTGTTTTGGTAAAAACAAAACCCTTAATATGCCCCTTAATATGCTTCCAGAATACTTTAATGGTCCCAGAACACTTTCATTTTAAACTCAGTTTAATGCATTAAAGAAAATGTAAAGGTGAATGGTTGAATGGTTTTCGGTGAATAACCTCTGATCTACTTGGGCTAAAAATACAAATGAGGGTTTGTTGGAAATCTACTGAACTGTGGAGTTTGAAGCGTCTGAGTGCTTGCACCTGGAGAAATCGTGCTTGGAGCGGGGGCTCAACCCTAGTGTGGAATTAGAAAAAAGTGAGTCCCCTTGTGTGAAAACATCCAGAAAAAATATATTGCCACAAAAACAAGGCGGAGGATAATTGCAGTTTCCGCGTTATTGTGGGGATTTCTATGTAAAATTATGAGTTCGGTTTTCAAAAAAAATCTGCATAAAACTGGGGGTTTACTGTATTTAATATGTCTGGCCATGTGACATCTCTGTCACATGAAAAGTTCAGGGTGACATGGACTATGGTACTTTATAATATAAAATATAGAATTTTTGGTCATATTGCTGTTAGGAAATAGCTGAGGAGAATTCAAGATCTGTAATTTTCACACAGTTTAGCTACTAATCTAAACCAAGTGACAAATAAATATCAGCAAGAAAGAGAGAGATATATTCTGCTTATCTGCCTCAGGGGTACAATTTCAGACGTGAGTACATAGCCACGCAGGGGCCGCTACCAGGAACCAAAGATGATTTCTGGAGGATGGTCTGGGAACAGAATGTATACAACATTGTGATGGTGACGCAGTGTGTTGAGAAGGGCAGGGTGAGTATAGAGGCATCACTGTTGCTATGGCAATGAATAGTAAAAAAAAAACACATCAAGAACACAGAGTGTGGGGAGGTGGATGGGGGATATAAGTGGCTTGTCGTAATCAGTCAGTTATTTTGGGGTGAAATGTTTGTGCTCAATAACACAGAAGAGAGTTCTACATGTTTTCTGACACGTGAATGTCTGTGTGTCTGTGCATGTGCATGCGTGTC
The DNA here is from genome assembly GCA_037974465.1 of Brachypetersius altus. Taxonomy (NCBI): domain Eukaryota; kingdom Metazoa; phylum Chordata; class Actinopteri; order Characiformes; family Alestidae; genus Brachypetersius; species Brachypetersius altus. The sequence goes on from JBBPDB010108219.1 coordinate 17,712, forward strand.
TGGGTTCATGCAGGTGAAGTGCGACCAATACTGGCCTATGGAGAGAGAGCCACTGTACTATGGTGACCTCGTGGTGCACATGCTGTCTGAGTCTGTTCTGTCAGAATGGACCATCCGCGAGTTCAAGATAAGCTGTGTGAGTGGCGAAGGGGTGATATAGTAGAATTTATTTACACACAGAATCCTAATGCAACAAATTTTACTGTTCAAAAGTTTGCACTTCAGATGAAATACATTTAAATTTAAGTAAAATAATAGTAGATATAATGTCAGTTAAATGTCTTTTAGGTGTCTCATTTAACCTATTTTATACATAAGAATTAATTATTAAATCATAAAAAAATCCCTTTAAACTTTATCAACTGCAATAACTAAGGGTTTCAAACTTTAATCATCTACATGCAATTATTAAGTTTTCATGACAACATTGGAAATAAGAGACATGCTAGATATTCATTTCATGATGGCTTCATTCTCAATTCTTACAGCAACTTTTTCAACTAAATTATCAGCAACTTTGTTTGTGGTTCTGGACTTTCCCCCCCCCAAATAGATTCCTACCAATTATTTTACCCTGTAAAGTTTTCATATTCTCAGTAGACTGTTAAATGTATGTAAAATATAATTTCATTGATGCCAAAAGTTTGAATTTCAGAGTATTCAACAAAAATAAATGGTTAAAAACTGACACTGTTTTTGCTCGACATTGCTACTATATCAAAGTTTTGATGAGTGACACCAATATGAATAAAAGTATTGGGACACACCTGGTTCTCAGGATTTGCGGTATACCCCTTACTTCCAGTGAAGGGCAATCTTAATGCTTCAGCATAACAGGACAATGCCATGCTTCCGAATTTGTGGATACAAGTTGGGGAAGGCCCTTTCCTATTCTGGCCCCAGCGCACAAAACAAGCTCCATAAAGATGTGGTCGGATGAATTCATTGTGGAACAACTTGATTGGCCCACACAGAGCCCTGACCTCCACCACATCCAATACTTTTGGGCTAAAATGGAACGTTCCAAGAAGTGTGGAAGCTGTTACAACAACAAAGGGAGGGTAAACTCCATATTAAAGTCTATGCACTTGAATGCAATATCATTAAAGTCTTTGTTGGTGTAATGGTCAGGTGTCCCAATACTTTTGTTCATACAGTGTACGGCCTGTCAGCATTCATGCAAGTTTGATGTGTGTGTGTGTATTTGTGCAATTTTAGGAAGGCCAGTTGAGCTACCCCAGGATAGTGCGTCATTTCCATTTCACAGTGTGGCCAGATCATGGTGTGCCTGAAACAACACAATCTCTTGTTCAGTTTGTGAGGACCGTACGGGATTACATCGACAGAGCACCAAGCTCAGGTCCAACTGTGGTTCATTGCAGGTGTGTTTAAAGCCACAAAAAGCATACACATTAAAGTTTTATTGATGTGTTAATGTGACACAACTACATTTCAGCAGTGTAATCATTCTTATTATTTTTGCAACAGTTATCATTGTTAGTCTTATATTGAAATTATTGGTTGATATTACAACAGATAATCTGTTTTTGACTTGAACATGCAATGACATTTGTGCATAGTCACAACTTTCTTCATACCAGATTCTCTCTAGTTCATTCTCTTAGTTGTCTTTGATACATGTTGAGTTCTTACTTCAAATGAACTACCGCAGTTTTTTCGGAAGTGGACAAAAGATAAACTACTAAAGTCCAGGTACATGACAGTTATTTTCAGTATGTCTAGGAAAGCTTTCATTTGCAGAGTTGAGCAAAAAAAGCCCAATGCTTTATTTACACAGGGTCTACATTTTAGAACAATAAAAATGCGCATTAAGTTCTGAAAATGTAAACGTTAACACTAATGCCATCTTTCGCATACAAGCTCATGGTTGCTCCTGTTGTTTGTTGACTTCTTTTAATAATCTGAGCTTTGAGAAGAGGAGCTAAAGCAGTATCAAACTCCATCACAAACTCCACATATGTGTGCACACAGTTAGGAAAAATCACTGTTTTGTCTTTTTCAACATGGTATTTCTTCTCCCTCATAGTTTTCCAGGCTGAGGACTTTCAAAGGCTATCATTTTTAGTCCAGTCCGTGTATCTCGCCAGTTTTAGAGAAATGTTTCTTGTTAAGACACACAGTGACCTACTTGTGAATCATTCAAGTAGAACAAAGAACATCTACTTTAAAGTAAAATCCAGTGAAGAAACATGTGCAGATGATGCCAGAGGCCAGACCAGTGATGAGTATACTGGTGGTGCTGAATGCTGAGTGGTTGGAACTCCTTTATCTAGGCACCTTGTCTTGTTAAGCACTTTGCAGCCTGTTGCAGTAAACATTAGTTCTCATTAGTTCTCATTTACTCAATATGCCAAAGATAAGACAGTTTGAGTGCACACACGTGTGTGCCAGTGTATGCATGCATTGTGTGTGTGTGGTAGTGTGTGTGTGTGTGTGTGTGTGTGTGTGCGTGTATGTGATTGTGTGGGTGTGTGAGAGAGAGAGTCAGTAGGGTTGAGGTTATATAAACATCACCACTCTTTCATATCCAGTGGAGCATGCTACTCTGTCTGCCTCAGCAGTGACAGTAATGTTATTGGATTTTGATCTTGCTGTGATTTTCCTCATTACATGTTCCTCCTTTTTTTGTTTTTCATCTTTGTGCCTCCTGCCTTTCTATTTTCATAATGAAAAATTATGTCCATAACCATAAACTATAAACCATAAACTATACAAATTACAGTTTTTTTCTGCCCAAAAGAAGCAAAACACTTAGAGTTGCCAAATTTGATTTTACCTTTGTAACCTTTGTGACTGATATATGATGTGATATGTGATCATGCAGAGTGCTCCCATTTTTAAAAATCACTGTTAATTGCTACATGTTCATTTACTGGACCATTCAAGGACATTCACAGAATTGTCCTGAAGCCACTCCTTTTATATCTTGGCTGTGTGCTTAGGGTCGTTGTCTTGCTGAAAGATGAACTGTCGCCCCAGTCTGAGGTCAAGAGCGCTCTGAAGCAGGTTTTCATCCAGGGTGTCTCTGTA
>JBBPDB010108247.1:0-20756 GCA_037974465.1 Brachypetersius altus
AACCAATTTCAATTTTCGGTTATGCATTAACTAAAGACATTTAATGGTGATTGACTGCATTGCTGTAAAAAAGACAACAGATAGCAAAACATACTTAATAACGTTTAGATATCACAAAAACCTGGCATCAACAGAAAGCTTAGAGTTTTGTTCAGCTGGGCAAAAAAAATCATGCCTTAGTTTATTTTCTGGCAGAATTTTGTGTTAAAATCCCATAACAAACTTCAACTGTATCTGAATTAATCCTTGTTTGACTTAAACTGTGTTAAAATCCAATTGAGGACAGGCCTAAACTATTAATTTAATTTAGGACAGACTTAAACTGTCTGTGAAACTAAAGCTTGGTTTTAATCTTGCAGTTGAGAAGCACTCACCCCCAGGTATTTGGAATGTATGTAAGAAACAGGAATGCTACATGAAAAAAGTAGCCTACTGTCTAAAATAATGACTTTTTAAGCAGTGTTGGTGTAGGGGCGTTGACCCTAGAGTCAGAAGCTTGTGGTTTTGAATCCCAACACTGGTAGTGTCTTCACTGAGAAATCCTTGAGCAAGGTACAGTCTCCGCACAATGCTCCCTGCATTCCCTTTGTCCGTGGCAGCCCACTGCTTTACTCGGTGAATGGGTTAATATGGAGAGAATTTCACACTGTTTGCTGTAGTGTGTTCACATGTGACTATAAGGGGCCACTTTGCATACTGCACTGTGCAAAATCCAACTAAACAGCACTAATTAAATGGGCTGTGCCCAAACAACAGTTTGCAGGTTTTGTATTTTCTTCTGTATTTCCAAATGAGTTGGTCCCAAACAATGTTAATTAGTGGGCTTCAAATGTAGCTGCAAAAACACGCATATACAGTTTTGTTTCATTTCAGACTGCTTTTTCAAAAACGGCACAATAGAACATATTTAATTAAACAGCTTGCTTAATTTTAGCTGATATAGAGAGGTTGGAAAACAACAAATTAGGACAGTTTTTGTTTGAGTTTTGATTTGAATAGGAGTCCTTTTAAAACAGTTATACACCATCATGCCAGTTAACTAAGATTCCTGCCTGTAGCTTCAGTGGCTGGGTGGAAACGGGTGCAGTGAATGTCTATTATTTTTGTATAGTATTCAGAATATTTGGATGAGCCTGAATATGCTTTCTTTGTGAAACATGGAGATGTTCTATGTTCTGGAAATACCGATGTCCACGGGGAAGCATATTGTAAACTAATCATTCGAAGACTAAAATATACTGCACAGTTCAGGTTAATAAATTCACATTCAAGTGTTCTGATAGAGGCCTATGATTTATAATAAAACCTTACTGTTGTTACCTCTACCACCATTTTACTAATCAGGAATGATGTGATTGTAATGTAAAATGGTCAACAGACCTGTCCTGTAATCTTTGTTTTCTTTGTTCTCTTCTCCACAGGGATTTCCCTGAGTTGGGCTTTAACTATTGACATCCCAAATACTATTTATGAAGTTGCCCGGGGTGACAATATTACAATACCTTGTAAGTTTACACCCAAGAAGCCTGACAACCCATCCGTGACGATTGAATGGTCTGTTCATGCAGATGATCCAGACGCTCCAGAGGTAAGTGACTACTAGCTCAATATGACTGATCTTTTTGCTTCTCTATGCTTTGGTTCCTAAAGTCATTATCCACAGTGTTCTGCTTGGCCTGCATAATATTTATATTTATAATATTTATATATTTATATTTATATAGCAAGACGAGCTGTAACACTTCAGATAACCTACATGCAAAGCTGTATCGGCTGCTCATTCAAATGTTTTCGCATAACCATGTTCTTTCACCCAAACTTAATTTCTTTTTTCACCCTGATCATATACTGAAGCCTGTTCTTTTTTTTTCTCTCCTTTGTGTTCCATTCCACAGATTACAGTCGTCTCTGTATTTATCATTAAAGGTGTTGATACGATTATTGATGTAGATGATATGTATCAGGGAAGGGCATCGGTGCAGTATGACATCGCTACAGGAGCAGCGAATTTGCTTCTTAAATCTGTAACGTCAAAGGACTCCAGAGTGTATACGTGTGACGTTAAAATTCCTACTGACACGGGTAAAGCGGACACCACAAAGGTGGTTGTTTTGGGTAAGTCAGCAAAGTTGACCTATATTGTTTTTTTTAATGAGTCTGATAAAGTATCTGATAAACAAGGTGGCTGCATAGATATCTTGCCTGGGTTTGTCTTGTTGTGTCAGTTCTATTTTGTGCTGAATGTAGATAGCCTCTAGATTGCTGAGGGAAGAGGTGCATTAGTGCCTTTAAAATGTTCTCCTCCTGTTCAACAGTGGCACCTACTAAGCCCATCTGTAAGATTCAGGGGAAGGCTGAGTTTTTTCAGAACATCAACCTGACCTGTCGTTCAGAGGAGGGCACCCCGACACCTACATATCAGTGGACAAGCTATGATGTCAAAAATACTTCACGACCCAATCCGCCCAAGTCCACTGATGGTATGTGCATTTACCCATCGTCTTCGTTTCCTGTTCATTCAGTTCATTTTAATGTTCTACTGTCTGTGACCGTAAACTACATAGTGAATCTGTTCCTTACTATGTCTCTGTTTAGTGAATGGGGTTCTGTCCCTTTATAACATCTCCACTGACACCAGTGGTTTCTACATCTGCACATCAAAAAATAAAATTCGCTCGGAATCCTGTAACATGACCCTGGCAATGACGCCACGTAAGAAAAGATCAAAGTACTTTTTCCCTTTACTGACCCCCACCACCGTTTCCTGTCTCCTAATCTTTGTTCTGTTTCCTTTTTCTGTTTGTGGTTTAATTCCTCAGCCTCCATGAACATCGCCTCCACAGCAGGGATCATTGGAGCCTGCGTGGCCGCTGTTATTGCCCTGGTGATCATCGTCTGCTGCTGCCGCCGATGTAATAAAAAGAAGAATACTGAGGACTATGCTATGGGGTATGTTGTTGCTTTTTGATGAAGTCTGGTGTTTTTGGTTTTTTTTAAGCCTGTTTCTTATTCCAAAGTTGTCCAGTCTTATTTACAAAGGACTGGTGTAATGTTTTACATTCCAGCGACGCACTCTCTGGGTGGGTGCACTCTTGCTTGTTTGACAAAGCTGAAGCCATGCTGTCCTTTTGCGAAGGTGTAGTGTCATGGATGCAAAGCAGCAGAAGCCATTTTAGTGCAAATCATTACGGAAGACTGTGGAAGTGCTTGTTCTTAAAACGTTTATATAGGTCATTCACCAAAATGGCTTTTTAAGGCACCCTGCCTTTTTAAAGATTCTTTAAGGAACCAAAAGTGGCTTGGATCCCATTCTTGGTCCCTGAGAATGACGATTCTTCATATTTTGGTCTTTTCATTGCTCTCGTTTCACCTGATTTAGCTGATCAACTCATGAGTAAAAACCGTGCTCAAATAGTTGTGTGGGAGTAGAGACAACACAAATGTGCAGGATCCACTCCAGGGACGGAGGAAGTACACACTTTGGTATCACTTCAAAGAACCGTTTTTGAGATGTACTTTTTTCATGTATTTATTTTTTTAAACAAAATTAGTTAAAATTCTCTTGAATCACCCTGCTGGCATTTTGTCTTGTTGCATTCAGAGTCAAACAGGAGGGCGAGTACACCGACAAAGATCATGACGAGAAAGAAGAACATCAAAGTGAACGTGTTGAGAGCAAGTCTGAGAGGAGTGCAAACCAGCGTGACCAGTATGAAGACCATAGTGAGCAGGACTACGAACATCGTAGTGATCGGTACTCAGATCGGCGAGATGACTATGATGACCGCCGCAGTGACCGGTATGATGACCGCCGCAGTGACCGATACGATGACCGCCGCAGTGACCGATATGACGACCATAGGAATGATCGCTACGATGATCGCCGGAGTGATCGTAATGATGACCGTGACCGATACGATGACCGTGGTCGCTATGCTGACAATCGCAATGAACGTCGCGACCAATATGATGACCGCAGAGATCGCTATGATGACCGCAGAGATCGCAACGAGAAGCCTTCGAGGGCCTGAGCCTGCCTGCTAACATTAGTCATGTGTTGCATTTACACGAAACTGTTAAAGGAAGGGAGGTTTTTGCATTGTGTGAATGATTGGAACAAAACACTTACCTGTTTCATCATGTACTCTCATCACTCCTGTGATGAACATGGCTTTCCTAATTTCACGTCTTTTTAACTGTGCCATAATTGTTTCTTATGTATAGCTTTATTGGGTCGGCTGGCCAAAAATAATTGGATGAGAAAGCAGGCACGGAATGAGTGGGTGATAAGCTGGTGTATACGGACTTGCAGTATGTATGAAATTGCTTGTAGATGACTCCCGATGACCTAAGAAAGCTTGTCTGGTTGTCTGGCTATGGTTCACACTCAGGTTTTGGTGGCATGGTCATAATAACACCTTTGCAAAGGCCACCTCACAAATCTGGACTTGTTTTTAATTGTGCCGTTTGTATGTATCATTCCCCTTTTAACGAGCGTTCTTGTTTCAATTTTTTATTTCATTTTATTCATCATGATGTTGGATTTAATTATATAACAGTATATGGATGTTTTATTAAAAGTCATGTATAATTTTACACAACTTTGTAATGGGTTTGTTGAATAGAAATCCTTCTGATCAAATTTAACAGAATGTCAGACTCAACCAGGTACCCACTAATCACTGCTGAATGACAAATGTGAGGAAGTTTTTGGCCTTAATTATGCTTATTTAAGCAACAAAAGACAACCTCAGGATGGGCTTGTTCTTGATTCAGGAGACCCAGGGGTATGAGAAATTGGAGTAAAGCAATCACTGACTCCAGAGATGCTCTTGCTGTCCTTGTGCGGCGGAGATCCGATCATTTGGATGAATCAAAAAGGGTAACAAAAATCTTTGGTGCTGAAGTCAGCCCCTTATTTAATAACCAGTGTTTTGAAACTCAGGGCAAGGTGATAGAAATGTAAGGAATGAACTTGAGTCGAAATGGTGAATGTGCTCATAAACCTAGTAAGTAGATCATAGATATGTGCAATCTGACAATTTATTTGTGATAAATTGATCTTTTTCTGATTTTGTGGTTCAGTACTTGCAGTTCATTAGTGTATCTCCCTGACTAGTGCAGAACAGTGTGCCGCTAAGTAACAGTAATTGTATTTATTTTTTGGCACTACTGGATCATTTATAGCAGGGTTAATGGCTTATGCAGCTAACGCCAGGCTTCACAATTCATGCTTCAAGCCAAACTAGTCCAATGGCAGGTCAAATTTGGAATTTTGTACTCTTGACCAATCAGGTCGAGACTTATGAGCAAGGCAGACTCCCACTTTGCCCACGTAGTGATACATGTGGGGTTGCATGAAACTGTTTTTGAAACTCCCAGCAACTCTTGCTAGTGCTATACCTGGAACAGGAGCAAACATGTCTTGCCCCCCACTTTGCTATTTAAGAGAAAACACATCGTCAAGCAATACTGGCCAATGTGGTCCTTTCATGTTGTCTCCAGTCAGAGGAATGGAATGCGATAACTTAGCTGACAGAGATCTGAACATTCCGGCGGTGAAGGAAAGAAGAAACTGGTTAGGTGTGGGTTCCCTGGAACACAGAGTACAGGTTTTTGCAGGGCCCTGACTCTATTTCTTGCACTAGTAATCAAGTCAAATGAGCAGAGAACCATTCCTGAAGCTCCTCCTACAGCCACCACCAGCATTTTTCAGTCAGTTGTAAATCATTCATGTAGTATCATGTTTTTTTGGCATCCCTTGCACTCAGGACACAGTAGACTGCTGTTTACCAGCCTGGCTACATAAATTGGAGTTCACATTTGCATGCGTCACATGTTTTGGCCTTTGGCGATTCTGAATGATAAGTATTCATCCCCAACGAAGTAGACACATCTGCAGATGGTAATGCACAGCCACAGATTATTCGATGAATGTAATATTTTCGGTGGGATGAGGGTTTCAAAACTGTTGGCGCATTTCAAACGTTTACGTTCAAAGTACTAAATTGAAATTGAAAGTGAGTTCTGGAATTTTCAGAAAAATGTCTGAGTGCTCTCTGTAAGTACTTTCAGTTGGAACAAAAACAAAACATGTGACCTGTGGTATGCAAACTTGTGCCAAACTGTAATGAAACGCTGCAAAGGATCACTAAAATATTATGAATCAGTTTTTTCCTGTTATATAAAGGGGAAATGCTGGCATAAACAACATTTATTCGTGCAGATTTAAATGTTTAAAAGGGCAGGAAAGGGCTGGCAAAATTTACAATTACTGAGTACAAGACCAACACAGCCTATGTGGCTTTGTTCGCTGTGGGCCCCCTAGTGACCATTCTGTCTTTTCCCTAAAGCTGTCATTAGCCAGCACACCGTGAGCTTTGTGTGGGAAATGTTGGGGTTCTGCATTGAGCTGCTAGGGAGCAATAGGGAGACTGAGACCTGCCTGCTGGGAAAACAATTCACCCCTCCTAACAACGACGGCCATAATGAGATGAAACAAACATAATGGCAGCTTTCCTGATATCATAAATTCATGTACAAATGCCCCAATAAAAAGCAGTAACGTATATGTAAAATGTTAGCTCTGTAACATTTATTAAAGATAGTTTGGCTCGCTTCAATACATTTATACAATTGTTTTTTGTAACCACTAAATTCTTACAAGGGTCACCTGCTTTTCAATATACGAATGTATTCGAATTTGGGAGCCACAGAACAGATGGGAATAACATTTTATTATTCCTGTAAAAAGCAGGTAAATACAGTGATACAATTAACAAGCACCCACTGTATTGATGTACACAGCCATAACACTGCTTAATATTGTGTAGGTCCCTCTTGGGTCACAAAATCAGCTCCTGCCGAGGCAGGGACTCCTCTGAAGGTGTGCTGTGGTTTATGGCACCAAGGCGTTGGGAGCAGATCCTTTAAGTCTTGTAAGCTGTGAGGTGGGGCCTCCATGGATCAGACAAGTTTGTCCAGCTCATCCCACAGATGTCTGATCTGATTCAAGAACTGCTTACTTGCTTCCTAATGTTTCCCACCCCTTGACAACGGTCACTTTTCCTGTATATATACATGCAGCATCCACAAAGTCACCAGCATTGTGACATTGTGGATATCTCAACACACCTGTCTGGCTGAAGGTTGTACGTCATTTAGATGTTTTCATGTAGCAGTATCATTGACAACTGAACACCAGAGGGCGGCAGTACGGACTTTAGGGACATCTGCAAATAGTTCAATACGATTTTGACGGATTTGTTCTCGTTGTGAGCACCTGTTTTTTCTTCATTCTCACACTTCTCATTTTCAGGCTTAACATTTTATTTAGACCAAAAGGGATCTCAAAATGTGATCCTCACCATCTTCAGCACATAGTGCGGGTAATTATTGGATGCAAGAGGACTGATCACAACGCTTTTTGGGGAACTCACTTTCTTATTATTTCACAGTTTTACTTTTGTAGGATTTGGTATGACTGTGGACGTGTGCTGAGTGTGTTGGGAGAAGGAAGCTGTGTTGGGAAAAGGATGTTGAGGCGAGACTCTGAGTGAGTTGGGAGAAGGTATTGAGGAGAGTAAATTCTTTATATGTATTATTTTTACATATTTGTTTGGAAGTTTGAATCAAGTGTGGTCAATAGTGTAAAAAATCACATTTTACACACACACTTCCACGCATTACACAAGCAATAACCAAAAAACAAAGGGATGCGGTCTCTTGTTTTTTCCCATGGTTGTATTTCTAGGAATAAGGGAACATTCTTTATTAATTTAATTATTCTTTAATAATTATTTATGCTTTTTATTTTAAGATGTTTTAATGAAACAACCAACAACAGAAGGCATAGGAGGGAGGATATGATAATCATTCACAGGCATGATAAGGTTAACCATCAGAGGAATAAAATGACTTCCCGAGTCAGAACCCTGCTGTGTGAACCTTTCCCCCTCTGCGACCACTCAAGCGTGATGGTATGGACTTTTCAGGCTATTCACAGCCTACCTGTCGCTCGCCAACGATTCCACGGGAGTTTTTAATACACCTCTGTGTGATTTTCATATAATCCTCCCATCCTTCCACGGTAGAAGAGTGAGGTAAGATAATATTACCTCGCTTTAATTTAAGTCTGCTCCCACATTGTGGCCTCTATTGCCAGAATGCCTAATTGCTGGACTATATAAAGCACGCCTGATAATAATAATAATAATAATGCATTTTTATTTATAAGCGCCTTTCATAACACCCAAGGTCACTTTACAGAAGTTATTATGTAATAAAAATTGAAGAATAAATAAATTAAAAAGATGGCAACAGATAATTCCATATAATGGAAAAATAATCCTTTTTTTCCAAATAAATCGTCTGGTGAGATTCGTAAACATTGTTAAAGACACCGTTTACAGTGTTACTCAACTCAGGCCATTATCCCGTCTTTGCTTTTTCTCTTGTGGCTTCATAACTACTATTTAACATGTAAGTCTTTTAAGATTCAAGGTTTATGACACACTATATGGACAAAAGTATTCCTGACCAACAGGGACTTTAATGACATTGCATTCAAACACATAGGCTCTAATATGGAGTTTTGGAGTGTTTCCAGAGGAATTTGTGCCCATAATCTCTGTGCCAGCTAATCCTATAGGTGTTGGATGGGGTTGAGGTCAGGGTTCTGTGTGGGTCAGTCAAGTCCTTCCACACCGAAATCATCCAGCCATGTCTTTATAGAGCTTGCTTTGTGTACTGTGGCACAGTCATGCTGGAATAGAAAAGGTTCCTTCTTGTGTCCAGTAGCAAAGCTGTGCATTAATTAAATTAAATAAACAAACAAATAGAAGTGAGATCTGTGTGCGGTGCACAAAAATGTAACAGAATGGAATGCTGTAATGTGCAGTGCGCTAGTTTGCTTAAAACGTGTGTACCAAAAGCAGTCCTGATTCAGTTGTATGCAATTATATTTACAGGATGTTTGTTTCTTTGAGGATGATATATATGAACGAGCTCAGTTCTGATTGAGTGCCCTGATATGAAACACTCCTCATAACTTCAGCAAAAAGCTGGTCTAGTGTAGGAACGTTGATTTGTGATATCACAAATACAAGCAATTCAGACATAGGTTCCATTAATGGGGGGTATTCCTCGAAGCGAGCAAACTTCAAACGCCAGGCTTATTTCAACAATCCCAGTTTATTTTTTTTCCCCAAATTCAGTTCCACAAACGAGGCTAACCTGAAGTTTCGTTTAGGTACTATGGCAACTCTTGGACAAGCCTACTCTGAGGCAGGTTAGCTGTGAAGATTACAATGTTCCAGATTGACTCGGGCTGAGTCCCAAACGCATCCTTAGTCCCTACACGCTGCGCGCCTCCCCTTGTTTATGTACGTTTCTCCCGAAGGTAGGGTGGATTGGGACAGAGCCGCTTGAGAGGAGGACCCCGATTTCAGAGGCGGTCCGGCCCGTTACTCGCAGCCTCCTCGGGCAGGAGAGAGAGAGAACCTGCTGGAGAATGAAGAGAAAAAGGAAGGGAGACATTTCGTGCAACTTTTACACGGACTTTGGGCCGAGAACAACTTCTACAATGTCTTCAGTCCTAGGCTGGTGGATCACGGTGGTCTTTTTCACAGGTAAGAAAGTTTTGGTGGGTCTGGACCTTTTCAGACACCTCGGTATGAAGACAGGTTCCTGCTCCGAACCTGAGACTGATTCCAGGTGAATAAAAGAGGAATAACAGCCAGAGAAAGTTACCTTTAACCTGTGAAGAACATTCGGACTCCTACAGCCCACAGTCTCTGTGTTGTTGTTCTTGACTTTATTTAAATATCCACTCTCGAGGAAATGTGAAATTATTTACAAATATACCTCTGATCCAAAAGGTTTGAAAATACTTCAAAAATATTAGTTAAGTTCTTAAAACTGAGTACCTGTAGACTGTCTACTCATATGTAGCACAGTCCCTTCTCTAGAGATATGTGTTTAATTCAGGTTTTTGAATACCGTCTATGCTAAACAGTACGGACAAAAGTATTGGGACACACCTGTTTTACCGTGAAGGGCAATCTCAATGCTTCAGCATGCCAAGACATTTTGAATAGCACCGTGCTTCTAACTGTGGACACAGTTTGGGTAAGAACCTTTGCTATTCAGCATGACCAGTACACAAAGTAAGGTCCATAAAGACATGGTCCACTGTAATATCATTGAAGTCCCTGTTCCTGTAATCGTCCCTTTACTTTTGTTCATATAGTGTATATACTTGGTGTAAATGGTGTAAAAGTGAGTAGTAGACAAACTTACAGTCAGAATTGCTTACAGTGGTGGCGATAGGAACCAGACGTCCAAATGACACTGAAAACTCCCTCAAATTAAGTTTGAACACAAAGTTAAGAATACCCTGTCTAATGCCTGAGACGTTGTATTACAATAGTTTTGAGAAGGTTTTACCCGTAAACGTGTACATTAGACTACAAGTATAAGCAATTAAGTTTAACAGCACCCAAATAAATAGTTTTGTATCTTTTCCAGATTTACCTCTGTCATTTACCTCGGTTCATCTGTCCCCTCAGATAAATACAAACATTACTATAATTCATGTAATAATGGTTGTATTTTAAATGAGGACACGTGACCCCTGGTTTCTATCATAAACTCTTAAAATCTGTACAATAAAACATGCTCATTAAACTCTGAATAACTTTGTTTTCAAGCCAGTGATTTATGCAGACAGTGAAATTCCCTTTAATGTGTCTTTAGAACATGTTTTCACCTTTAACAGACATAATAGCTCATGTTCTAAACATGTCTCTGAACTGTCTAAACTGTCACTGTACTCTGAGTTTTTCTTTATAGAGACAGTAAGTCCTGCTATTCACTTCAAGTGTGTCTGACTGAGCTCCACACCCACCACATGTTCAAAAAGGCTGAGTGTGCTGCTGCACCTGACCTCCCTTCTTTAGTTCACTTTGCAGGATTTTCTCATCCTCTCGTCCTCCGACCTTCCATTTAATACTAACTAGAGTGACAAAATACAACCGCGTGTGGAGCGCGGTTCTCCTGTATGCCTGTCTGTGGGAGATTTCTTCACTTTGTTTCTGTTCCTGTAAAAAGCCTGGGGCTAATAAACATTCCTTCTTTCTTCACCTAAAGGCCTTTCTAACGGGGGCTTTATTCAAATTCCGACAAGGGCTCCTCTCCTGAGGTCCCTCCTAGAAGAGTAATAAACAGATCTGCTGGCTCTCGCTCTTGTTCAGTGTTATTCCTCCTTCAGAAAAGAAGAAAATATTTAAAAACACAGTGTTTCCCGAGAACTTGGTCAGGGAAGGTCTGTCGCCCCACCCCTGAAAGTGGGACTCCAGCGTGAGGAAGGAAAGGAGATTCTTGTTCCAGTATTTTGCCTTTTGCCCTTTCGTTGTTTGTTCCGTCTCATGTTGCGCTTTCCATCCGATCTTTAAACGTCTGCCCTTTCTCTGCCTCTAATTCGTATTTATCTCTTGTTGTGGCAGATAATTTCCGCATAAATTAAATACATTTGCATTTTCAACAGTGAGTCTCCATAATAATCATGTCGATGTGGAAATTTAATTCATGTGGAAATGACATATTTGAACATCGGTGCATTCAGTGCTAGGACACACGCAGCTTAATGAACGCACACACTATTCATCTTGCTCTCATGGACTGGACTTTCCAGCCCAGATGTTTTTGGGAGTGTGTGTTTTCCTAAGCCCCCCCCCACCATGTGAAAAGGATTACTGAAGCTTCAGAAGCACGGTAGCCCAAAGGGGGAGAATGTAGGACTGCATCTTATGGGCAAAATAGCACATAGTGTTTACGTTGCTCAATATTAAGATTGTATACACCTGAAGAGTCCGTAATTCTGCGGGCGCTAAAGACAGGCCTGCTTTAATTTTGACCAAAGTAACAATGGTTTGTCAAAACGCTCATCTGGAGCTGTGAATGATTGCGATTGGTCAGAGGGCTTGTCAGTAAAGGCCTTTGAAGTCATCAGATTGTATTCAGCGTCATGTTCATGTTTTACCTCCAAACTTCACTTTCAATTGCTGTGTTCAAAATTTGAATATTGCTTCATGTAAGCGACCACTGCTGTCCTAAACGGAACACTGACGTTTTGCACTTAGCGGAAATGACGGACTAACATTTGCTTGCGATTCTTCAGCCGCCAAAATATCTGCCGGTTTTACTGCAGTGTACATCAGTAAAATAATTTTATTAACGTTACTCACATTTATACGAACCAGCTGCCTCGGCTTCGGCTTGTATTTCACTGTTTGCCGCCACTATCCAACTCGAAAACACGTTGAAAGCTCCGCCCCCTCCGCTACGTGGCCAAAATGGCGCCCGTTTAGTGCAGCGTGTCCATCGTTCTGCACTACGTTTTCTGGCCGATTACAGTGCAGCATCCGGGTTCTTTCAGAGCAGTTTTAGCTTGGCTTTCAGTGTGAGCGCACTACGCCCTAAAATCGCGCACTAAAAGTGCGCAAGCACACAATTTCGGACACACTCAATGTCACCGAAATTCACTAAACCAAAAATGAACGTCTTGTGATAATTAAATGTACCAAAGTTTTGTTCGTTCCTGTAGCTCACAGTATGTTGTACTAAACCACATCCACACGTCTGCTCTACCTCAATGATGAGCCGTGTGTGATTTGAGTAAGTATACACTGAAAAGATTTAGGTGACTGTTGGCTGCTAGTCCTCGATGGCATTGTTAGCGTCACAGATCCAGTTGTAAACTAAAGAAGCAAAATCATGGCTGACTGACCACAGGAAAACTGTAAATGTTGTTTTTATCACCAAACTACTCCATCAAGCTGCTTAGGCAGTAGTAAACAGAGTAGGATACGTTGTTGCTTCTTTTTAACTGTAGACTTACTTTAAGGTCGATAAGGTTAATTGGCAATAATAGTAAGCAATATTTTGTGCATTTTGATATTTAAGATATATTTTACAGGCGTCTGCTTAAGTAATGAACATCTCTTAACCCCAGGCGGGCTGACCACAGTCTTTTAGACTAATGATCTGTTTTCGAGTGAACGGTTGGAGAGAGCAGTGATAATAAGCTCTTCTCAGCGGTGCTGTAATTTGCTGCATCACCGTCCTCTGACTAATGATAACAGAAGGGAGGCCAAAGAGCAGAATGCTAAAGTAGAGGTTGTGCAGCTTTATCAGACGGTGAGTAAGAGCTGAAGAGTCTTGCTAAAGCCCAGAATGATACACTAACAGCAATTATGGCCCGTGAGTAACTCCGCGAAGAAGAATTTCTCACATCAGACCTTTCAGCACCTCTGCCCAACCCGTTTCTATCTCTTCTAGTTTAGTAGAAGGTCATGCTAGTTTTATACAGTAATTAGAATTTTTTCAGTTGTTATGGAGGAGGTGGAGGTAGCTCAGTGGGTAGGATACTTGCCTTCAGACCAAGAGGTCATGGGTTCGAATCCTGCCTTCAGCAGACCACCACTGGGTCCCTGAGCAAGACCCCTAACCCCAAGTTGCTCCAGGAGACTGCCCCCTGTAGGTAGGGAATGGAAGTCGCTTTGGATAAAAGCGTCTGATAAATACCATAAATGTAAATGTTATTGGTGCCTTAGGATTTAGGCCAAGTCACCTCTTTAAGACTCACATACGTATGTGTAAACTGGGGATCAACCTGGGGATCCCGACAAATGCTTAGACAGTTGTGCTACTCAAGAACCTTAATGTGTATTTCCGTTGTTCTGTCCCTCAGGTGTGCCGTGGTGTGAGGCGGTGCAGGTGACGGTGCGGGATGAGCGCAGATTCGCTATGCTTTTCCAGTCGGTGGTTTTGCCCTGCCAGTACACCAGCGTCTCCACTCAGACTCCAGTGGTGCAGTGGTATTACAAATCATACTGCCGTGACCGGACCCGAGACGCTTTCAGCTTCCCCGAGACCCTGGCTGTGAGGGGCTCTGAGCTCGGCACCACCTCCCATCTGGACTGCGGCGACAGTAGCCGAACGGTTCGCATCGTCGCCTCCGGACACGGCTCCTCTGTCACCCTCGCTGAGTACTACAAAGGCCGGGACATCTCCATCATCAACAGTAACATACTTTTATTACTGCTGTTTTTGTTGCTACTTACTCGCTGTCACTATAGTGCTGGTGCTTCCACTGGTGCTGGCGTAAGCTAATGGCACAGAGCAGCAGTCGAATGAGGAATATGTCATTAGTTTTCCGTCTAAAAATTCTAGGAGTTGAATGAAAAGGCACAAATGATCAAAAAGGTTTCTCTGTGCTCACTTCCACTGTCAGCAGAACTTTTGAAAAAGTTGTTATTCAGTTTCTCAGGGTGTGCAGCAGACTCACTGAGGGTTAATTAGTTCGGCACCTGCGGTGCTGAGTACACGGTCTGACTAATCCCTACACACTTCAGGATTTGGTTTGGGTTTTTTGACTTTTTTAATGTTTAAAGTCATTTTTATGTTCACCCAGCTTTCCTGTAATGCCTGCAATGCCCCAAACGCATACATGAAGGTCCTGTCAGTGTATTCAAAACAATCAAGCGTAATAGACTCAACACTGTCTGGGAGGAGAGCGCTCGCACTCTCAAACAATGCCTCTAAGCCACAAGTGTTACTCAAATCTGTTGCGGCTTTTATGGGAGTGAAGTCAAGCACCCTTCAGAAAGTCAATCATTCAGGATTGGCCCTGTTTGTTAATTGAAAACACATGATTTATCCCCGATCAGAACACTTTAGGCTAAGTGGAGTAAACAACAGATGGAACACAAGGTCATGGTGGTGGTTAAAGTGGTTTTGTGCATATTTAGCGTTTCTAACATTCCCCCTAGGAAGACAACGCCATAAGTGATCTTGAAATTAAAATGTTGTTTTGAAAAAGAAAATATGCTCTTGGTTTTTAGATGACCAATGTCATGGACAGCCAACTTTGCCTCACTTTTTAAGTCAAATATGTTCTGTTTATGAAAGTACCATTTAGTACACTGTCCAGATGGTGCACTTCTGCAAGCCTGTTTTAAATGTAGCCTGTTTAACTAATTACACGGGTCAACAGGTCAAAATCATCAGAGATAAGTTAATGTGGGTTTTGTAATGTTTTTCATGCTGATAATAATCATGTGCTGAGTGTTTTTGAAGAAACAGTGGTAGCTGACTCATTATATCTATGCCACAGTGTGGCCTGTCTGACTTCACACTGAAAATATTGAAACAGTTCTTGATTGGTGTCTGAGGTGTCATAAAAAACACATGCAAGTCTATTGCAGATCTAATATTACTCATGATTCAAAAAGTTGATCTGACTGAAAAAAAACTGAAAGCAGATCTGACGTCAGCATAAAAACTTAGAAAAGTGGGTTGTGGTTTCTGATGATTACAAAAAGCTTGTTTTGTTGACCTGTGTTATATTCAATTCAATTCAATTCAATTCAATTTTATTTATATAGCGCTTTTAACAATGGTCATTGTCACATATTAGTATGCTTACTAACTATATACATATATTCAACCTACAAGAGTTTAGCCCCACCTGAAATTTAAATTGAAACACTTAGTCACAGTCCAATTTCTTGTCTAATGCTTGCTTTGGTGTCCCTTGCATTAGTAACAGAATCAGTCTTGTCACGTAATGATTACCAGTCTTTTGAGTTCCTGTCGGTTGTAACCCGCTCGACCGTGGACACTGTTCACGTCTCCCTAAAGTTCGTGTGTTTCAGCATTTCTGTGTTATACCTGCTGCTCCCGCTGTTATGCACTGAGAACTGAGAGTGAGGTCTGAGGTTTCGGCTGATTAGTCGAAGTGTCCAAGCATTCCATCCATCCATGTTCTGTTTAACCTTTTACAGATTGCTCCCATCACCCCACAATTGTCATCATGGAATGAGGGAGAGTTCGTGGTTTGTTCTGCTTAGACATGGAGCATAAAGTCTGTAATTTTTATTAAGCATTCATTAAGGACTCATAACAAAGTTTTAGACAAGGAATGTCTTTTTGTATAGAGCGCTTAAAAGAAATGTTTCAGCCTGTACTTCATTTTGAATGAGGCGTAATAGAGGGCAATCAGTCTGAACAGAGCTCATTTACATGTTACATCCTTAAAGGCACAGTAACGAAAACGGCTCGTTCCAAAGAGAGTTCTAAAGAGAAGCTGGAGAATGGCCATGTAGAAGCAAAAAATAAAACCACACGAATGCCATAAAATGGCCCTTAGGGGAAAAAAAATGAATTACAAGAAATTATATGGACTAATTGCATATCAGTGGTGAGCAGGGCATGACGGAGAGGAAGTTCACTGAATACACTGTGGCATCTGGCTCTGTTTCAAATAGTGCTCTTAAGCGTGCTTAGCATTTTTAACTGTGCTGTCTAATTTACACCGACTGAAATCTCACTTTCACACTGTCAGCACTGAAAAAGCAGGTGTCAGGTAGCAGTTGAGAGGTAAGAGGTTTGTTTCGTTTCTGCCTAAGTCTCTCGCTCGCTCTCTCTCTCCATGTTTTAGTGTTTTGTACTGAGGATGTTAATGGGCGGTGGTTCCTCTGGTGAACTCACAGCTATGCTCAAACAATGTCTGGACTCTCCTGAAGGCAGCAGTTTTAACAGCCCACTGGCCCCTCTTAGGACAATTTGGGAGTCTTGAGGCTCTGAGATTTGGAGACTACAAACAAACTTCATAGTTTATAAGGCTAGTCAGTATTGATGAAAAAAATGTAACATTTTTGTGAGAAATATCTCAACATTTAAGAAAGATTTTAATACGGGGTGACATTTTTAAAACAGACAATGTATATGTTTTTAACAATAAGAATCATGATATGCAGCTGTGCCACTTCAGGTTCCAGATACATTTCTAGTCAGTTTAGTTTAAGGTATGATGATGGTTACAATACACCAAGAAAACCTTGTTATCATAACTGTAGGTCATAGTATCACTTACCCTTCAGGAGGTATGGTCATAACACCATGCTGCAATTCCACTAAACCTTCCAAAATACCTATTCATGAACTCTCAGTGCGGTGTTAGAAAAGACTGGCCTTTATTTTTACCCAAACTACTATACCTACTATACCATGTGTGGTTTCTAAAAACACTCAGCCGCTGTCCATGTGCTGTATATATAGCTCTGCAAGACTGATTTTCTGCTCCAAGTTTAGTTGCTCACGTGTGTGGGTGTTCCCCGGCCGGCTTATTAGTAAGGGTTCCCAGCCGGCCGACGGTTTAGCAATAAGTGTTGTGGTGTTTTCATTACTTCTGGTCTCTATATGTGTGTCAGTTTACCCTCACGCAACCAACACGCTACCCTCACCTTACCCTACCCTGCATACCTGTCCTTAGAGTTTTGTCTCTCGAGCCTGTCTTGTGTTTGGTTTTTGTTAATTGTCACGGTGGGCAGGAATGAACGGCCGAGACACAGCCTTGTTGCGTGGCGGAAGGGCCCTGGCGTGACTGGCCCACGAGAGCTGGTAAACCACACTGTTTGTTCTGAGAACGCTCCAACAAAGGAGTTGAGACCCGCACCAAAGGAACCCGCGTTCTCACTCGCACACACAGGGGGACTAGGGGTTGCTCCGAGGTGCGTGAGTACTCACGGAAGCTGATTCAAGCTTGGGTTGGGACACGTAGCATGAAGCTTGTCACTTCAATGACTGTGCGAGGAATGTATACCTGTTACCTGCTTTTATACCTGACGTGCAGTCATTTACGGTGCCTCGTGACTGCACGTGACCCGGTGCGCGTGACATTAATAAAGTAACCCTGAGGAAATCTGCACCTGCGCCTCCTTCCCGGACTGGTACGCACCCTATGTGACAACAATCGGTACTCGATCAACCGATTAAAAATGTGCACAATACAAAATACTGTATATCTAAATCAGTTTAGCATTGGAATTCTGCCAAAATTTAGTACAGACTCGGACCTGAAGCAGTGCCAAAAACAGGTTCATAAAATAATCATAATAATAATAATGAATTGCAACATGCCTGGTCGGCAGCCGCTAGAGGCAGTTATAGAAGAGGAATTTTAATTAGAAGTTCTGTGTACACTGGGTTTTAGTTTGGAGTGCATTAGTTACAGCTGACCGGTGTTTGTGATTAAGTGAGTTTTTGTGTCTATTGGTTCGTGTGTGTATTTAAGGTTGTTTGCATGAGAACTTGGTTGTCGGTCCACTGACTTCAAGCTGTGTTTCGTAGTCACTTGTCCTGTCTCAGGTTTCGTTTCTGTTTAGGCCCTCGTGCCTTTTTGTTTTTTGATAACAAAAGTCTGAACAGATCATGGAAGTCTGTGTCTGGGCCACCCTTTACTGCCTTAGCTAACAGTAATAAATTTAAAAGAAAACTGAAAAGAATAATAATAAAACTAAAAGAAGAGCAATAGTGTGGTTGCCTCCACAATCACAATAAATACTGGGTCTTGCAAATGCCTTGATTCGCTCAAACCAAAGAACAAATGTGCTCACCGAGGTGCACTGACGAAGACAGTAAAACAAATAACTGAGGGATGGGCGATATAATCATATGTTCTTGTTACTGTGAGAAATTCGGTCACATTTTTCTGAGAATATCATGGGCATGATCATTTGCATGGATAATTAAAACACAGATTAATATGTTATAGACAGTCTGTAAACAACAATAACCACCCATCTATCCATAATATCAATCACTTGTCCTTAACCAGGGTCGTTGGTGGGGTGGGTGGTATAGTAAATGACATAGAAACAAGTAGCTGATTGTACATCACCTCATTATGCTGATTTAGTTTTTTCATTGTATGACCTTTTCTCTTTATTTGTCTTAATTAGCTTCTGTTTGACCGACACATCCACCTTATCTTATCGGCAGATCCTCACAACACTGAATATATATTTAATACATGTTGAGTAACTTAAAAATATCTCTGACTATCCTAAAATGTTTTCCATTAAGTCCTTACTGAGAACACTAACGCTAAGAAGAGGTCATTGCTCCTTTTGATCCGTCTGGTACATCTGTGTCCATTCTTGGTCCAGAAAATGAGTGGGTGGCCTGAAACGTCCTCTGTCAGTAATTCAGCAGGACAATGAACCATTTTATTGGATCCCTTAGTTTCAGTATGATCATCAAAGCTTTTTTCAGGGCTTTTAAATAATGAATATAAGACCAAGACAGCTACAAGAAAGATCAGAACGCTTAAAAGGATCTTTGCATAATTAAATGCAACATTTTTTTGGCTCTATATAGCACTACTGAATGGCAGGCCTGTCATGATCATGATATTGTTTAGTATTAATGTTTCCTAACTGATGAGGTGGGTCTCGCCTGAAGACCCACCTTTTCAAGGAGCACTTTGGCGACTGACTATGTCTCTTTCCTACAGCTTACTTATTTCTGATTAAAAAAAAAAAAAAATGTCCTTGACTTATGTTCTTCTCTAGGGCTTATGTATTGTTGGGTTAGGTATTGGCTAGTTATTATTTGGACAGTTGTTGTATAGATGCTCTGACTGCAGTATCTCGGTTAAATAGTTGACTCAGATTTAAGCTGTTTTCAGGTAAGAAACAGTTGTGGAATTCTTAAGCACTGATGTACGTCGCTCTGGATAAGAGCGTCAGCTAAATGCCATAAATGTAAATGTAAATGTAAATGGGTATAATCAGGGCAACTCAGAACAGCCTATAATGATATATTTGTGGCATGGTAGCATCAATATTAAGTAGCAGGGTAGAGTGTCACCTGTATCTTCACCTTTCTGAGCAAGTGCAGATGAAGCATTGACAGTTAACCCCACACTCCTCGAAAAGAACACAAAGTCACCATGCAGGCAAGCATGTCATGGACTGACAGTGAATGAAGAGACCATTGTCTAATTTTCTAACGGGGTGCCTCCGAATTGCATCACAAAGCTGTGAGTCTACACTGTATCATGATCTGGGCTTCAACAGTGAAAGGCAGAATTTTAGATTCTTTTTTTTCTGTTTTATTTATGGACACCAGCGTCTTCAAGTCATTGCATGAAGCTGACATCATCGCCTTGGGTCTGGGGCCGTCTCTGTCTATGTTTGGGCATCTGAAATTTTCCCTGCGTCTAAGTTATGCGGTACTTACAGCATGCCTTGTCTGGGCCCACTTCTCATCTCTGAGTATGTTGTAACTTAAAGTGACACGTTGACTTCCTCCCATTCCTCAGACACAGAGGTGCTTTTGATCTCGCGAGCGCCTCCAGCACTCCTCCATACACAGTGCTGACAGATCGCACGTTCACACATACGTGTGTTTGGATGAGTGTCATGGGACCCGTTAGAGTCATGGAGAGCTATGGATTACTCTGTAATTCTACAGTAATAGTCTCAGGAGCATTAGCAAATGGAGAACTTTCACACTTCTAGGCCTTGATTGGTGGCTAAACCAAAACATAGCACACAGACATATATATACATATATATACACAGGCGTATATACACATATATGGCAATTCATACTGTTTATTATAGATGGACATACAGCATAAGGTGAAAGTTCTCCATGAGAGATAAAAATGGTCTTTCTCTCTCTCTCTCTATGCACACACACACACACACACACAACCTTCCGAGTTGCATTTCTCGGCAGGGAAAGCACTAAGACACTTCAAGATCCACAGTTCCGTAGGAGACCAGGAGACCTTTCCAATGAGCCCTCATTTGTATTTTTAGCCCGAGTAGATCAGGGGTTATGTAAATATATACTTATTGACACAAAAAAGCAAAAGAAGATGGATATTTGCAGTTTCCGCATTA
>JBBPDB010108271.1:5000-20748 GCA_037974465.1 Brachypetersius altus
AAATTCAATTTTCAGCAGCAAACACACATTCAGATTCATTAGCGACCGGCGAGAGCACATTGAGACCAAACCCAGTTTTGGCCTCGGGGACGAGAAAACATGGACCCCATAACAAGGTCACTGAGCGAGTTTTGGCTGCTTGGCCGAAGAGCCGGGTTGCCAGGCACTCTTGGAAATATGATGCAATAAAATGAATTTATTCGCCAATAATGTAATGCTCTTAGCTCGATCTTCCTGATTAAGATTAATGGCTCGTGATACGGACAAAGCCTGCAGAGATGTAACCCATATTCTTCCCCGATCCTCAATCAAATTTAATCTTTTCTATCTCTCACAGTGGAGTGAGATTTACTTCTTCTACAGAAAGGCTGACCATGATGATCACTCATGTGTGGCACCAGTCAAAAGCTTTTTACCCCTCTGAACATTACCCCCCTCCCAACCCCACACATTTTTGAATATAGGTGAAGACCACAAGGCACCACACCAAAATGTTTTCAAGTGACCAGTTGAATTAAAGTGGAATCCCATTGTATTAATGTACAACACGAACGTTTATTTGCTTCTCCTATAAAGACGTAGGATCTTTATGTGACTGTGATGACAAAGAATTAGATCAGAGTAGGTTCAGTCCATATGTCATATAGACAAAAGACACCTGTTCATCAGGGTTTGAGCCCCTTCCAGTGAAGGAGAATCTTAATGCTCCAGCAGACCAGGACATCCTGGACAGCACCAGGCTTCAACTCTGTGGCCCCAGTTTGGAGAAGAACCTTTTCTACTCCAGCAGGACTGTGTCCCAGAGCACAGAGCAGCTCCATAAAGACATGCTGGAGGAGTTCAGTGTGGAAGAACTTGACTGACCACACAGAGTCCTGACCTGCTGCGCTCACGATTTAGGTTTTCTTTTCATGCTAGGACGCTTCACTACCCTGTATTCTAATGTGCACTGCGTAACATCGCCAGTATCAGTACTAACTGGTGACTGTTAGGGTTAGGGCTAGCATTAGCATTAGCATTAGGGTTAGAGTTACGGTTAGCGTTAAGGTTAGGGTTAGGGTAAAGGTAAACATTAGCGTTAGGGTTAAGGATAAGGTTAGGGTTAGGGTTAGGATTAGGTGTAGAGTTAGGGTCAAGGTTAAGGTGGTGGTGGAGGTGTAGTGGGTATGATACTTGCTTCTAGACTAACAGGTCATGAGTTTGAATCCTACCTGCAGCACACCACCACTGGGTTTCTGAGCAAGACCCTTAACCCCAAGTAGCTCAGGGAGAGACTGCCCCCTGTAGTTAGGGAATGGAAGTCGCTTTGGATAAAAGCGTCTGATAAATGCCGTTAGGGTTAGGATTAGGTTTAGAGTTAGGGTCAAGATTAAGGTTAAGGCAGTAGGAGAGAAATACCAGCTCATTATTTCTGTCCTACTGTCTCTCAGTCACCAGTTAGCGCTGATACTGATGATGTTACGCAGTTCGTATTAACATACAGGGTAGTGAGGCGTTGTCCTAGCACTAAAAAAAGCGTGAACGCAGCACATATTTTGATTAAACTGGCTGCACAAAAACTCGTGATATCGGGTTCAGAGAAACACGTGGACTACAAAGTGCTCAATAGCTTTAAGTGTATCTGTTCAAATGGACAAAGGGTGGACAAAGGGTGTATCTAATAAGTCAGTGAGTGTGTTCATGAAAGATCACACTCGGTTTGGGGACACGACGCCACTGGCACCATTAGCCGATGACGTCCGTGCAGCTTTGTTGTGTTATTGAGGGTATGGATTGCCCATATATCTGTGATCTTTTGCTCTTTTTAAATATGCAGCATGTTAAGCCCCAGCAGAGTGGTGGAAATGATTCATAAGTTCACCCGGGTTCCGCCTGGGCAAATCTTTTGATAGCCCCGGCAACTCAACATTTAATTAACATGGTTGTATCAGTGTTACAAAATCAAAGACAAAAATATGCAAATGGAGCCTCAGATATGCTTTTGGGGGCAACGTGTTCCCTCATTACCGGATTACACAGGCGGATGACGGCTGTCCATCTAACTGCTGTTTTATGCAAATGTGGCACTTTTTTCAGAAGTCGGAGATCTTGGCGGAGGAATGATGACAAGAATTAATCAATCTCCATCACTTTCAACTGCGACAACAAACAGAAAAGTTTTCATATTAATGTGCCGTCCGTCCTCAGGCGGCGGGAAGACGAGCGGAGACGAGCGGAGAATGTCCTCAGATAAGCTGCGAGCAATAAGGTTACGCCGTGATTGAGTCTACACAGGCACGTTTTCTCACAGGGAGCCTGGTGATGTTACCAAGATCTGCTTTCAACTCGCAATGAGATTATGTTTTTCAATTAATGGGATGGGAAATTATTCTTCAAAGGTGCTCAAATCATCTTTCAGCAGAACAGAGGGTGATGGAAGTATCAAAATGTGTATTAAAAGTGGAAAAGGATTTTTTTTAAATAAAAAGAAATGAAGTGGTAACTTTTATGTGCTACAATGTGAAGGAAGATACATTGACTCTCAGTACCGGGATCTACAGCCAGATACCTGATGGAACATGCTTTTAAAGCCAAAAGTGTTGACCTTGAGTGATGGTGGAAGATGCTGGAGAAGACAAAAGAGCTCAAAGAATGTGAATGACATCTGTTTTGCACTGAAGGGCCAGACCACCCTCACTAAAGACCCAAGAGAGGGTTGAGATTGTTGGGAAGTGTTGGGAGAATTCGTGGTTACATATGAGTCAGAGAACTAAAGATCATCACTAATCAACTTGGTAGCAATATCCAGACATACATATACAACAGATTGGGCAGCCCTGGCCAGAAAACACATTTCACTGATTTCGATTTGATTAAGAAGTAGAAGTTACTCCAGATCTCCATGGAAGAACTTCAGTCACGGGATGTTTCCAATAATGTGCATAACAGGGTACGGTACGGTTAGGACCAAAACCTTTCCATGTCTTGAAATAATTTTGACTTTTATCTAGATCATGGTACAATAATCCCTCTCTTTTTGTGGGGGTTACGTTCCAAGAGGACATGCATATAGTGAAAAACCGCTTTGTTGTGTTTTGGTAAAAAATGCCTAAAAATAGTGTAAGCCCTAAATCTGCTCCCAGATCTGCTCCCAGAACACTTTAATTTCATGTAAAACTCAGTTTAATGTGTTACACTTAAAGACGTAAAGGTAAACCCGTATTCGAATTTAAACTCAACGCTGAGATTTGCAACTCGGAAAGTTGCGGGACAAAAGTTTACAGATGTATGTAAACACGGACGCGTCTGAATGTGCTCTACCGAACTGTGGAGGTTGAAGTGTCTGAGTGCTTTCCCCGCAGAGATATGCAACTCGGAATGTTGCAGGACAAAAGTATTGGGACACTGCAATGAGGTGAAAGTGTCCCTTTGTGTGAAAACATTCAGAAAAAATATATTTATTGCAACAAAAAAGCAGAAAAAGGTGGAGCATATTTGCAGTTTTTTACTGATATTAATATTTACAGATATTTACACGTTGTTGTGGAGATTTCTGCATATTGTGGAGAGTTTGGTTCTCAGAAAAAATCCGCGTGTGACTGAATCCGTGACTGAATCTGTGTAAAACTGGGGGATTACTGTATTATTTTGATTTCCATCATTTTTTTTCTTTTTAGCTTCTTCACTGACTTTGGGACATTAACCTCCACAGTCTGCTGAAATTTAGTTAAGCCCTGTCTTGCACCTCCCAAGCCACTGGCTGGGGGTGTGGGGGGCAGAGGGGGCTTGAGCACCAGCTCCTTTCCTCTTGGGTACCCTAAGTGCCCTTTTCTTGAAGCATTTTTTTGTGTGTGTGTATATGGAGTCCCACCTGTGCCCCTCAACAACAACATTCAACTATTAATCACTTTGCTAAATAAAGGATCTGGCTTGCATCAGTCACATGACGACCATTGACCAATGAGCACCTTCGACGGCAGACCGCAAGGCCAGCTTCATAAGTCAAAGTACAAAAATCAGAGACCAAGGCATAGTACAGAATGAACCCATATAAAAAAATTGTATAATACAGAATATATTATAACCAATATATTTTCAATATATTATAAATATACAAAAAAATTCTGCTTTGGTATATTGTAGTATATTTTTAAAAATATATTTATATATTGAAAATATATTTTTTACTTTGACAACATAAATTCCAATATACTACAATATATTTCATTTCCGTATGGGAATGGAGACAAATTCTCACTGAAACTCCAGAATCTTGTAGAAAGTCTTCCAAGAAGAGTGGAAGTTGTTAGAGCTGCAAAGGGGGACCAACTCCAGATTAAACTCCAGATTAAAGTCTATAGGTTTGAATTCAGTGCCATTAAAGTCCTTGTTGGAGTAAGGCGTCCCAATGGATGGATATGATATTTTTATTCCCTCAACATTCGATGGCTATAGCGTTCAAGTCTGCATACCATGGTAAAGCAATTTACAAATATGAGCAGAGAATTATGGAGAGCTTCTGAGGCCGAGTTATTACACTACAAATCCACAGTCTACAGCATAAAACAAGCTCCTGAGGGACAGAAAATGTGCAAGCCTCTGGTTTTCCCCTTCATCAAAGAAAGAGGGGATTTTGAGTAGTAAATTATATTATCATAGCAGATAAGCATCCCACTTACAAGTGCAATCCGCAGAACGCTCAGGAATACAAATGGGTTTCGCCCCGTTTCCTAGACTCACCACTCCAGGTTCATCAGGAGCTGCAGCCGAGAAATCACGTCACGTTTCCGAGATAAAATAACCAGAAAGCCTTGCCTGTAGCACCACTATACCAACAGAGCAAGTTGATTTCAAACAGTAGCCAATGCTTTTAATCCGGCTCTGGGAACAGATCACCACAAACAGAGCAGAATGATTTGTTTACTTTCAACAGATGTTCATAGTTTTGGGTCAGTTCCAACGCAATTAAATTCAAACCCGCAACTGACTTTGGGAGAGAATAACTTGACTTTGGAGGACTTTCATCAAAGCACTCCTTGTTTTCTGGTGCAGAATTCGCCTGCTACTCTTTCATTGCTTTGAGAATATTAGTATTAAATATTAAACAGCTTTATTTGGATAGTTACTGTAGAAACTTTGTAGATACTCTACTTATCTTTGGAACCATGAGTGTAATGTAAAAGCTTCTATTGAACCTAACTTTAACCTCAACCCAAAACTTCAATCTGAGCGTAATAATGTTGTTAATCCAGATAGATAACGCTAATCGATTCTGCAGATTAGCTGCAGAGGACCATTAAAATAAAATGTCACCAATAAGGAATTCTAACAAATTTCCACAGAATTAAACCATCATTCAGGTGGAACTGATGAGTTTGTTGGTGGTGCAACAAGATCCATTTTTATCTGTAATCTTGATGATGGTTAAAAAAGCGCTAAACAAGTTTTCCTGACAGTTGCCTCCATACGGCTTTGTGCCACTAAAAAAATAAAACAATTTGGGCCAAAAGCTTAGAATAAAACTATAATAAAATAACATTTTTCATAAAAAGGCATTAAATGCTTCAGACATTTCTGAGAAATTCAAGAACCTCTAGAGAACTTTGAATGGAATTCCAGTCCAGTAAATAAGATAAGATTAGATAAACCTTTATTAGTCCCACAGTGGGAAATTTGCATTGTTGTGGCAAGATATGCACACAAATCTGCTCACAAATCTGCTCCCGAAATACTTTAATTTCATTTTAAACTCATCACCCGTAAAGAAAATGTGAAGGTAAGCCTGTATACCCGTATTTAGGCCTCGTCCGCCACGCCCCCTCGTCCACTGTCACCACCGTCAGATTAGTGTCCCCTCCGTCAGAGGTGGTTTTATTTGTTTTAAGTGAATACGATTACAATGTTTCTTCAGTGCTGTTGAGTTATTAACGTACTAGTCTCTTTTAATACTTATTTTTTTTTTATAAAAACATTATTTTTTCTATGTATGCTTAAACTTTGTGTCATGTTAAAGGAGTGAAGGTACAACAATATAAAAAATGGACTGTGAACTGAATATTTAACATTTAACAGCATATTTGTGTACTAAGGATGCCAGATAATGACTTAAAAACATTAAATACATATTAGACCAAATAAAAAAAAACAATAATTGTATGGAAAAAAAATAAAAGTTGAGGTGGTTGCACCGGTACATTGCATCCCAGACC
This sequence comes from Brachypetersius altus, assembly GCA_037974465.1. Classification (NCBI taxonomy): domain Eukaryota; kingdom Metazoa; phylum Chordata; class Actinopteri; order Characiformes; family Alestidae; genus Brachypetersius; species Brachypetersius altus. The sequence continues at coordinate 11,189 of JBBPDB010108271.1, forward strand.
CTGATTTATAATGACATACCTTTAGATTTTGTAATGTGTTTTAACCAAATTCACAGTGATATATATATATAGTATATGAATGTATGTACATAGAATAATGTACTAAAGCAAAATGTATTTTAAAAGTAGAACCTAAAACTCTTCTTACTGTTTACCAGCTACTTTTTGCTTTCACCAATGCACCAGTTTTATGCTGCACCTATATACTGTATGCAGGGTCTGAAGCTGTGTGTGTGTGTGTGTGTGTGTGTGTGCTCCAACACCTGCTGCTACCCATAGGAATGATATACTGCGGGGTGTCAACTGGTGAAATTACTGTAGCGGCGGTTAGATTTAACACCTGGTGCAGTTGGAAAGAATGATGCAGCCCATCAGCATACAAAGGAAGTTTTAACTTCCCAAAAAAAAAAAAAGAAAGTCCCTGACAATCCTACCTGCTTACACAAGAGCTGGGATGAGTCAGACTGGGGTGTGTGCGTGTGTGTGTATGTGTGTGTGAAACTGGGAGGGGACAGTGTGGTCTTAAGTGCTGCCTTTTAAGATATGTTTAAGTCTGGTTTTCATCTCAGTACTGTGGGAGGCTAATCTCGTTCCAATTGCTGCATCCTGGGGCGGAATTCCTTCTTGTCAAGAATCTGAAACAACAGAAATTAGGCCAGAGTGAAGATTTGATGTCTTTTCTTCAAAGGGTTGCTCTTTTTGTGGGGGTTTTGTGGTGTGGTTGTGTGTGTGTGTGTGTGGGTGTGTGTGTGTGTGTGTGTGTGTGTGTGTGTGTGCTGGGGGTGTAGTCCTGCTCTAGTCCATTATACAGAGATTATTTTATCTTATTTGTGTGGTTCTGGCCAGGCTGGCCGCAGGGCTGAGGGGGCTTTTATGGACTAATCCTCCACAAAGCTGGTAATAACCTGTCAGTTCAGCCTCAGCCAAAGAGCCCTCTCTCCCTCTCTCTCTCCCTCTCTCTCTCTCTCTCTCTCTCTCTGTCACTTTCCTCACTGATCTCAATCTGTACAAGATGGCCAGCGATGGCTGCAGGCAGAGAAACTAGGACAGAGGTAAAGCCAGGCTGAGCTTGTCCAAAACCAGCCACGAATTTTGGAGAAATATACATTAAGGCTCTATTCTCATCATTTCTTCGTCTCTTACGACCTTATTCGGAAGGCTGAAAGGGTTTTGCATCATCTTTCATTATTCACATCAATTTATTTCTGATGTTTTTTTTTAGATCTGTGTCATGAATAATGGAAGTGCATATGGAGTCTAAAAATCAAGTCAATAATTTGATGAATGTTCCCTGTAATGGCCCGTGGACGTCTGTGTGGACGCGGCGCTGTGCTGCACATACAGCGTGATATAATGAGGGGAACGTGCAACAGGGAGAGAGAGAGAGAGAGAGAGAGAGAGAGAGAGAAAGAATGAAATTCTGTAATTCTACTGATTGAATTGTGAACATCAGCCTGAGAGAATGGCACCTATGCTATAATGGCGAAGAAGAACGGTGAAGACTTCCATTATAAACATACTAATAGCCACAAACAGCAGGCTTTTAGCAGGACAACACCATCAAAAACAACCAAACAAGGAGATCATGATGGCCTCTGGAGGATCAGTATGTTGTTTTATATTTAGATAGAACCTGAGCTGAGGTTTGTAGGGTCTCTTTTTTACATCGCAGGAGGTCTGTGTGAGTAATTTTAGGTCTTATACTCCAGACCTAACAGGCACTCGAGTATATCTAAAGTAAAGAATACAAAAGAGTTTGAGTTTGAGTGTGTTAACAACACGCACTCCTTCTTGAAAAGGTTGTATTTTACTGTTTTTACTTAGAAGTAACAAAACAACAAGGCTGGATACATCTAACAAGGTCCCACTAAAACCAGAGTAGATTAAAAAACCCAGCAAGAGAGGAGATCATTCCTACTGTGTGTCTCATTTTTTTGGTCCCCAATCAAACTGTAAATAACAGTTTTACTACAAAAATTACAGTGTTTAAAAACAAGAATTATGATGATTTTATTGAATAACTCTGAGCCCCAAATTACTACAGATATGAAAACACATTTTCTGAAGGCCCTGGGGGTTCTCTTCAACTCCGTTCTCTTCAACTCCGTTCTCTTTAACTCCGTTCTCTTCAGCTCCGTTCTCTTCAACTCCGTTCCCTTCAACTCCGTTCCCTTCAGCTCCGTTCTCTTCAACTCCGTTCCCTTCAGCTCCGTTCTCTTCAGCTCCGTTCTCTTCAACTCCGTTCTCTTCAACTCCGTTCTCTTCAACTCTGTTCCCTTCAACTCCGTTCTCTTCAACCCTGTTCTCTTCAACTCTGTTCTCTTCAACCATGTTCTCTTCAACTCTGTTCTCTTGGTTCTCTTTGACTCCGTTCTCTTCGACTCCGTTCTCTTCGACCCCGTTCTCTTCGACCCTGTTCTCTTCAACTCTGTTCTCTTGGTTCTCTTCGACTCCGTTCTCTTCAACTCCGTTCTCTTCGACTCCGTTCTCTTCAACTCTGTTCTCTTCAACACTGTCCTCTTTCACTCAGTTCTCTTCGACTCCATTCACTTCGATACTGTTCTCTTCGACTCCGTTCTCTTCGACTCTGTCCTCTTTCACTCTGTTCTCTTCAACACTGTTCTCTTTCACTCAGTTCTCTTCGACTCCATTCACTTCAACACTGTTCTCTTCAACTTTGTTCTCTTCAACTCTGTTCTTCAACATCGGTTCTCTTCATTTACATTTACAGCATTTAGCTGATGCTCTTATCCATAGCGACGTACATCTGTGCTCAAGTCCACTTCTGTTTCTTAAACCTGTAAAGCATCTTAAATCCACATGTATTATTCAACCAAGTCCCTGAGTTATCAGTTCCTCTGCCAAAAGGAGTTTGGAGGTGTCCATGGCAGCCTGTGGGAAGGCCTGGCTGTCTTGTCTGTACTGAAGCCACGAGTCAGTGATGGCCAAGTCAAAGAAGTGAAGTACGGTGCAAACAGTCCTCTTCTTGATCCGGCTGGACATTCTGTGGAAGCTGAGCATATGATCACACACGTCAACCCCTTCCCATGTTGATGTAATATTCTGCAACCACTGCAGGTTTTGGGATTTGGATTCGCCTCTTTTCTTTCTTTGGCCATCTGGAACTCCTGGGGCTCAATTGCATTCGATAGCATGGCAACAGGCTTGTTGTCCATCCATTTGGTGCTGTTTCATCAGGTCTCCGTACAATCATGTCCGACGAGCCTCTTGGTTTTCTGCTCAGGATGTTGTCAGCAGCGAAGTGGCACTCTTTTAGGATGCAATTCTTTTGAACTGTTCCTGTAGCAGATAGGCCTCTTTCTTGAAGAGCATCCAGAAGACTGATGGTGGGATAATACCAGCCAAAATAGACCAGTGATCCTCTGGGAAGTGTCTCAGTCAAACGCAGGACTGCATTTCCACCATCTGTTGGACTTGAGTGAAGGTGTCGTTTCCCATGTATGTTTCAAAATCCAGTACTAAGCTCCTGGACTAGCAAGAAGGAACACCTTTAATCCTGTTGGATTTGGCTGATGAACCGGACAGAGGCTGGTGAATGGAACAATCTGTTGTTGATCTTTGTTGACCTAGGTAGATCGAGGCAACCTTGGAGACCTCTCTTCAGAACTGGTCTGACTTGCCACTGGATCCTTTTTCTTTTCATCTTCTGGCACATCCAGATCACTCATCACCTTCAGTGAAGACCTGATCTTGGAGAAACGATCACATGCCATAGAATCAGCTATAATCGCGACTCTTGTTTTGGCAGCCCAGTACATTTATATTCTTGGATATCCAAGACATGCCATGTACACAGAGATTTCTAAAAAGGTGTTAATCTCTTCTGCTGTTGTTTTACACCCTGAATCCTGGACCATATGCTGGTTGGTGAAGAAGGACAGGTCCTGAATCAGTTTTCCATCAATGTACTGCTGGAAATACTGCTGTGGGCTCCAACCACTATGAGTTATTGGGGTACCACCATCTTCAATTCTGAGTTCTTCCAACAGGCATGAATCTAAGCCATAGAAGAAGAATTTAGCAAAACAGAATTAGCAGAAATAACAGAATAAATATTTTTCTGGACTATCTGAGATAGTTCACTTACAAGACTTTTACACTATTTTTTTATTTTTCTATACTGTTCTGTAACATTATTTTTTAACGGCGACTGCGACACTGAAATTTCCCTTTGGAGGTTTAATAAAGTATCTTTGTATGTATGTATGTATGTATGTATGTATGTATGTATGTATGTATCCATCCATCTATCTATCTATCTCTGTATCTATTTATTAATTTTCTGGAACACATTTCTTTATGCTAGGGTGCTGGGGCACTACAGCTGGCCCTGTCTCTTTATCTGCTACCTCTGACTCATCTTCCTCATCTGGTTCCTCATCTGGGAGTTCTCTCTCTCTCTAGTTTGGCTCTCTAGTTTGATTCTCATCTTCAGAAAGGTCTATATCTCCCTCAATGATTCTCTTCTGAATTCTCTCTACCTCTGTCAAGTCTGTCTACTAGAAAAAAGTGAAATAAACACAAGTACTAAGTCCCACCGTGCACTACAGTACACATGAAAAAAACATAGTCATCTGCAGAATATCAACCAAAGAGCAAGAAAAAATATGTATAATATAATAATACAGTTATAAACTGATTTGCGTGTCTTTGAGTGAAATAAGTATTTGATCCCCAACAGCCCAGCCAGACTTCTGTAGACCTGCACCAGACCGTAGACCTGCACCAGGCCATAGACGTGCACCAGACTGTAGACCTGCACCAGACTGTCGACCTGCACCAGACCTGCACCAGGCTGTAGACCTGCACCAGACTGTAGACCTGCACCAGGCTATAGACCTGCACCAGACCGTAGACTTGCACCAGACTGTAGACCTGCACCAGACTGTCGACCTGCACCAGACCTGCACCAGACTGTAGACCTGCACCAGACTATAGACCTGCACCAGACCGTAGACCTGCACCAGACCGTAGACTTGCACCAGACCGTAGACCTGAACCGGACTGTAGACCTGCACCAGACTGTAGACCTGAACCAGGGTGTAGACCTGCACCAGACTGTAGACCTGCACCAGACTATAGACCTGAACCGGACTGTAGACCTGCACCAGACTGTAGACCTGCACCAGACCATCAGCTGCTCTTAGTCTGGAGCTTCATGAAGGATCATGAGAAAGGTGAGGGATCAGCCCAGAACTACAGGAGGAGCTTGTTGATGATCTGAAGGCCGTTGGGACCACAGTCCTGCAGTGTCTGAAGGTCTTCCAACTCAAGAAGTCACAGACAAGTTTGCCAGTGAAGATCTAAATGATTCAGAGAAGGTTTGAGAGAAAGTGCTGTGGTCAGATGAGACCAAAATCAAGCTCTTTGGCATCAACTGGACCCGCTGTGTGAGGAGGAAGAGAAATGCTGAGTATGACCTGAAGAACACTATCACAGTCAAGCATGGAATTGGAAACATTCTGCTTGGGGGGGTACCGAAGATCCTCCTTCCCTCAGCCAGGACTCTGGAGAATCATCACAGTGACCCAAAACATACTGCCAACGTAGCAAAGGAGTGTCTGAAGAAGAAGCACATGAAGGTCCCGCAGTGGCCCAGCCAGTCTCCAGGCCTCAGACCTATAGAACATCTGAGGAGGAGCTGAAGCTCCGAGTTGCGACGCGGTGCGGCGCAGAGACACCTGAAGGATTTAGAGAGTTTCCGTGAAGAGCAGTGGACCAGAATCGCCCCCTGAGATCTTCAAACCTGGAGACCGACTACAAGAAACGTCACAGCTGTGCCAACAGGGGTTTCTCCACCAGCACTAAGTCTGTTCTGCTTGTGGATCAAATACTTCTTTCACTCAGTGACATGCAAATCAATTTATAACTTTAACATGTTTTTTCCTGAATTTAGTTGATATTCTGTCTCCATAAAAATGGAACTACCTCATAAATTAGAGACTTTTCTTGTAAGTCAACAAAGTAACAAATCCAGCAGGAGATCAAATAATTATTTCCCCCACTGTATACACACACACACACACACACACACACACACACACACATATATATATATATAAATAAGATAATGGATGTAAACAATCATGGCAGGGCGGAGCCAGCAAGGGAAGCCCAGGCCATTCAGTCTGTTCCCTGAATTTGACTTAAAAAAAGCTTCACTATTTGGACCAGAACATAAAGATTATTCTCAATGGTGGCATGTAAAAAAATGGAAAATACATAATTCAGTATTTACAATGAAGCACATAAAGCATAGTGTGTGCAAACAGGGACCCAAGTTCCCGTGCCTTTGGGGTTTGGCACTGAAGCAAAGCCACTGCTTTCCCAATGCCAGATACTAATTATTCAGCAATTTGAAACAGTGTTTTGTATTCAAATAACTGAATAATTGTTGTTTCTTGAACAAACTTTCAGCGGCTAATGATATTTATTCCGAGTGCCGGCTGCAAAACTTTTATTTTTTTCCCCTCCTTTTTTTTTTATCGCCTCTCCCAGTCATCTCCTGCCCTTACCCTAGCAGATGTTTTCATTATACATGCTTTGCATGGCAGAAATTCTCTTTATTGTCAAAGCAGGATGAAATTTCATATTTCATTCCGTGTAAAAAATAATGCCTTGAGAAAACGTGTTTATTCGGGGGGACCGCTGCGTGCCTCAGAGGCAGGAGCTTGTAATGGAGTGATTATTCAAGAATAATCAGCAGCCGCGCTTGCATATGAAAACCAGCGCCTCCGGCTACGAATGAAAAATTCACTTCTCGACATTTTTTTAATGTATGTTTATATATACATCCCCAACTACGTCCCGCAGTTATCGGAATGTGCCGTGGCACATGTTTACGATCCAGATATTAAGATGCTTATCTCACATTCAGGCCCCACAGTAAACACTGGAATGCCGGTAGGTGCCAATGTGTGTGTGTGTGTGTGTGTGTGTGTGTGTGTGTGTGTAAGGCTTTACAGCATGGCTGTGTAATCCATCTAACCTTTGCAGCAAATCTCGCATCTATGATTGACACGGCTGTCTATGAAGCCGCCTTGTTCCAGCACACTGTAATATTCAGTGTCATTATTGCACTGGCTGGCCGCCGGCTGCTGGACTTCGCGTGGCACATAAAGAGACGGAGAACCCGAAGCGTATTGTGGGTTACTTTATTGTAGAGCGGCTTAAAATAGCGACGTTGGCATTAAAAAAAAAGGGAGGCATATTGGCTGTTCCTCGCTGTCTGCCATATTGCCAGCTTGGGGAAGAACCTGAAGCAAAACTGCAATGAAAACCTTATTACATGAGCAGGAAAGTGCTCCGCAGTTATTGAACACATCGATTTCTGATGAGACATTTGGACAAATACAATATTGTAATACTTATTGTAATATACAGGTTATCTGAAATCCACTTGCTACACTAAACTGAGGAGTTACACTAACTGGCCTCTTTACTGGAAACATTTACCTGACCATTTTATGAGAAACCCAGACCTACTGCTTCCACACACTGGCCACTTTATTAGAAACAGAGATGGGGACTCGAGTCTGAGACTGAAGTCTCAGACTGAGACCATTACTTTAATTCCGAGGTGAGCGGTATTCAGCTAATAACGGTTGTCGAGGGGTCGTTGGAAAGGGGTCACCGAGCCCCATCTAACTGTGGAGTTCACATTTAGAGTGAGAGATATATTTTTCATATTTACAATTTAGATTTAAGATCATTTAAGGCAAATCCTCCATGTTGGTGAGGGCATAGCACAGCACGCAGCCCCGCCCCCTGCTAAGTAACAGCCAATTGTAATTGCGGGGCGTGGCCAATTAGCATATCTTCTGAACGTTCAGAGCTCAACATTTACAGCTCAAACATCCCACATTTAGAGTCGCTGTTTGTAGACATTGCCACTCAAAAACTTAAAAATGACTACTAGTGCATTTGGCGGACTAGTGGTTAGGGATCTGCCCTGAGATGGAAAGGCAATGTGTTCAAATCCCAGGACTGCCCGTGTCACCACTGAGATACCCTTGAGCAAGGTACCATTCCCACACACTGCTCTCCTCACACACTGCTCCACACACACCACTCCCTGGGTGCTGCTGTCCTGGCTGCCCCCTGCTTCACTTGGGTTAAATTGATTAAATGGAGAGAAAGAATGTCACACTGTTCTGTGTTCACTTTATTTTCACATGCTGGTCTGACTGTAGCCCCTGAGACTTCTGTCACCTTTTGCCATCATAACATTTTGGGTCTCCTTCCGGAGTTACATTTACATTTACGGCATTTATCAGACGCTTTTATCCAGAGCAACTTCCGTTCCCTACCTACAGGGGGCAGTCTCTCCCTGGAGAGGTGGTTCCTGAGTGGTGGTGGGGGGATTTGAACCCACAACTTCCCTGTCCAGCAGCAAGTATCCTACCCACTAGGCCACACCCTGCAGCCAGTGATGACCAACCATCTCAGGAGGTGTGGTACCTTCCTAACCACATGTGACCCTTCTCTATATTTACTGTTTGGCTCTTTTTGGTCAATTTCATAATCTTTTGTTAGAAACAACCTCATTTATTAATGTTTGGTTACTCAACATTTATATGCAACTGTTGTCAGTCTCTGCCTTATTTATTGTTAGACAGTTATGACCACAGAGCCACTGATGACCAGATACAGCTCAGGTGAGCCTTCCCACTAGCATGTGTACACACATCAGCATCACTGGCAGACTCAGAATAGCCTTCCACCCAAAAATATCCAACCAGGAGCAGCTGTGTGTCAGAAAGTGGCCCCTGGTGAAGGGCTGGAGGATGATTCACTCGAAAACACCATCAGTGTGGAGCCAGAAGAGAGGGGCTTCTAATGAAGCAGACATATAAACAAACAAAGGTGTGACTCCAAATGTTAATGCTCCATACAGTGTGTTTAATCCTCACGCTTGTTCCGCGGTATTTTTTACAACCCTAGTGACTGCCTTCATTGCCATAAAACCCATTAGACAGCGCAGCCAAGAGCTCTGTTGTTTTTGTTTGGAAACATAAACACAGCAGAACTCTATTAGGAAGGAGAGGCATTGACATTCACCCCAGACGCCACCTGACAAAGCAGGATCCACTCAGTCGACAGCACAAAAGAGGTGTTCTCACCAAACAACAACTTCTGACCCCCAACACATGTATGTGTGTGTGTGAGAGAGAGAGAGAGAGAAAGTGACAGAGAGAAAGAGAGAGACAGCGAGAGAGAGAGAGAAAGAGGGAGAGAGAGACAGCGAGAGAGAAAGAGTAAGAAAGAGAGAATGAGAGAGAGAGTGAGACAGCGAGATAGATATAGCGAGACAGAGAGAGGCAGCAAAAGAGAGAGAAAGAAAGAGAGAGTGGGAGAGATAAAGAGAGAGAGAGAGAGACAGGAAGAGAGATAGAGAGATAGAAAGAGAGAAAGAGGGAGAGGGAGAGATAAAGAGAGTGAGAAAGAGACAGCGAGAGAGATAGAAAGAGAGAGAGAGAGAGAGAGAGAGAGAGAGAGAGAGAGAGAGAGAGAGAGAGAAAGAAAGAGAGAGAGAAAGA
>JBBPDB010108278.1:0-20747 GCA_037974465.1 Brachypetersius altus
ACACACACACACACACACACACACACACACACACACACACACACACACACACACACACACACACACACACCACATTTTGACTGAGGCCAGAGGGGAAGTAGATAAATGGTAGTTTTAATAACAGCAGGTTTGGGTTACAGTGCAGGAGGCCTGTTCTGACACAAAATGCTCAGTGGGGTTCTCAGGTTCTGCCAAGGCCAGCAGGTTCAACTCCACTAGCGTGTGATGTGTATGAGTCTGATTTAGTGTTGCCCAAAGCAAAGGTTTATCTTAAACATGTCAAATTGCACAGAGTGTGAGATGCACCTTTTCAATCAATGTATCAGTGAATCAGACCGATGACCAGTTCAGCATTTCAAACTGCACACTGGCACCCTCTTGTGGCATTAATTTTTCAGTGGTTTCAGTGCCTGGCTTGTTTGAAAGATCACAAAATGTTATTTGAAGTCTAATTAATCACACATGCATAATTGTATGTGTGTATATTGTATAGTACTGAATAAACTACATGTACAGCACTATGTAAAAGTATTGAGCATTATTTATTTATTATTATTTAGCTTTGAATCACCTTGTTGGTTGTTCTATGTTGGTTGTTGATCTTATCTTTGGCATATTGAGTACATTAAATGAAATAAGTGGGAACAAATGTTTTACTGTGACAGACTGCAAAGTGTCTGAAGATATAAGGTGTCTAGGAGTTCCAACCACTCAGCATTCAGCAACACTAGTATACTTATCACCGCCTGATCATCTGGAATCAGCTGTACCTGTTTCTTCATTGGCTCAGGACTTGTAGATAGAGTTATATGTGCTTTATTTTGTTTGTTTGTTTGTTTGTTTTTTGTGATTTATATTTTAAGGATAATATTTCACAAAGGAAACAGTGTAATTATAAAGGTCAATCAACAGTCAAGGCTTGTGACGAATGACATGTTAACAGTACTTCTCTTCATATCTTGTTTTCTTAAATTGTGTCCTTTAAGGTTTTGACTATTTTACATTTACGGGTATATACAGTAAATCCCCAGTTTTAAGCGGATTGGGACTCGCGGATCCAGTCACACGCATTTTTTTTTTTTTTTAGAACGAAACTGATCATATTCAATACAACGCGGAACCTGCAAATATTTTGTGCCAATATGCTTTTTTTTTTTTTTTTTACTCATTTTAGTTCCCTGTGCATGGCCGTAGGACTCTCTTTCTCTCTGTCTCTTTCGCTCTCTCTGTCTCTCTCTCTCTCTCTCTCTCTCACAAGCGGGCTCTCTCTATATCAGTCTCTCTCTCGTTTGTGACTTTTCCGGAGTGCGCGTCTCTCTCTCTCTTCCTGTCTCTGTATCTATCTCTCTTGCTCTCTCGTTCTGGAGCGCATGAATCGTCTCTCTCTCTCTCACTCTTACACTCTCTCTTTCTGTCTCTCTCCTTTTCTGTATTTAAACCTCGGGTTTATCTTTACATTTTCGTTAAGGGTAACATATTAAACTGTTTAAAATGACATTAACATGTTCTGGGAGCACATCTGGGGGCATATTTGGGTTTTACACTATTTTTTGACCAAAACACAACAACGGTTTTTCATTATACGCGGGTGCTCGTGTAACGTAACCCCCATGAATAACGGGGGCTTACTGTATTTACATTCAAAAAGTATAGCATAATAGTACACAGATATATAGAAATAAATAAAATAGGTAAAAACAAAGGGATGATAATACATTTAAACTAAAATATATATTAACATTACTACAAATATATTTAACATTACCGTTAACACCAAGTTGCTCCAGGGAGACTGTCCCCTATAGTTAATGAATGGAAGTCACTTTGGATAAAAGCGTCTGATAAATGTCTGGTAATTTTTTTAATTTGTAACTATTTGTAATTTTTTTTCCAATTTGTAACTATTTTCTATTAAATAAATTTAATTTACCACATCAGCACATTTTACTGTTGTAAGGGAATCAGTAAGTGACTAGCATTAGTAGGTATCTATTAAAATCTGTACATTTCTATACATCTTTCCAAGTTGTACCTTTCTTTCCTAGTTTGAAAATTCATTATTTGTTCCTAATTTGTTAAGTAAAATGTTGTTATTCATTAATTCAACAAGTAAATGTTTTGCCCATTAATTCACCTTTGCCAATTTGGACAATCGTTGGGAAAAATAATTATTATTATTATTTTTCTGCATCTGTTTAGATGGAGTTTAGCGTACTTTGTTATGCTTGAATAACTTTCATATGTGGATCACTATATTGCTTCTAGCACAAAAAGCTTTAAGAAAGCTGCTACTTGTACAGATAACAGAAAAAACTGTAAGCTGCTCCACTCACCCACTGGTGATTTCATCACTACGGGCATTTTTAGCCAGAACATCTCCATCGCTGACGTAGCCACTGACATCCAGCTCCAGCTCCTCGCCCCGCTCGCCCAGCTCCAGCCCACAGAGGGCGCTGCCTCGCGCCGCAAGCTGCCTGCGCAGGGGGGTGGGGTACAGGTATCGCCCCTGAGCTGGACCTGTACCCCCACGTCCTGGGTAACCGTTGCCGAGTGAGGGGGCATCACCTGCCTGGAGTCTTGGACTGGACTGACCAACCCGGCTGGCCCAGGCAAGTGGACCTGGCCGAGACGACAGAGTCAGCAAACTGCGGCCGCTCAGCTCCGTGGTGACACCACCATCAAAAGTGGTCTCCAGAGTGCTGGAGGACACAAGACACAATCTTTACCATTGAGACAAAGTTCACCACAGACTCTACACTGAGGCCTGATTCCCAGTTTCTGAGAACTTGCTTTGTATGTTATAGGACATTATAGAGCATTATGGACCATTGTAAAGCATTACAGAAGATTATAGAGCATTATAAAGCAAAAAGCAGAGTGCCATAACATTATAGAACATCAAAAATAAAATTACGCATTAGCTCAGGTTTCAGTATAATAATAATAATAATAATAATAATAATAATAATAATTGTTGTTGTTATTATTATTGGTGTTTATGTTGTTGTTGTTATTATTATATGAAAGTGACTCTGGTGAAAACACCAGCAAAATCAAACTAGCTAAAAGCTTCAGATCTTCTGGATTTTGTCCTAAAGAGGCTGCAAAGCCTCATTTTTTGGTCAAGTGGTTGAAAGCTGGTTGGGGGTCATCCAAGAAGAGGAACAGTTTATCTAGCTTTTTTAGGAAACTGGTCTGCCCTCTCGCCCTCTCTCTCTCTCTCTCGCCCTGCCTCTCTCTCTCTCTCACACACACACACACACACACACACTCCTTATCTCTCTCTCTCTTTCTCTATCCACTCCACAAAGGCATAATTGTAGTGACATAATCTGACCACCTGCAGCCAAAATAACCACTTCTTTCAGACTTAGGGTCCCATTGTTTTCTATTAGATCATTTATTAAAGGAAATCCTTTTCTTTCCACATGAACATGACTCATCACTTTTATTAATTCGTTAGTTTGTCGATAATTAGTTTATGGTTAACATTGCTCATTAATGCTGATCTAAACCATTTCACTGCTCTCACCTGTGTGTGATCTGTGTCCCCCGCAGACTGGACATTGTCTCTTCGAGATTCTGCCGCAGGTCTGCAATGTTTTTAACGGTCCTCAGTCTCCGGGTTTCAGGATCCTCACCTAATGAAGCATAGTCTTAGCATCACTAATACTGAATAAGGCTTAAAGCCACAAACCCCCCTTATACTAGATTTACAGTAAGCCTAAAATGTTATTCCTTATTGTGAAGAACCAATGTTTTCTACACCTTATTGCCATCAATCAGCCTTTAAACATCAGTGAACTTCAGCCAGCAGACACACACTCAATCACACCTACTCACCCGATAAATCCTCGATGGACGTCTGGTTGGACTTGCCAAAGTTGCTAGAGTCTCCGGTACGTCCTCCAGAGCCCATTTCTGTAGCAACGCTATCATCTCCCTCCGTCTGAGATCTGGCAAAGAAGACCATGATGTCAGTCAGGATCTTAGAACATGCTAACAATGAACGCTACAGGCCTCCTGCAGTTTGGCTGCTAAAGCTAATCAGTGTGATCTCACTGAATCTTGCTGAATTCTCCTAAAGAAGATGAGAGAAATAGTTTTCCACGTTTATTTTCTCCGATTTACCCAGATACATCAAATTAGTCCATTAGTGAAAGTTCACTTCTGTAGTGCTGAACTTACAGAAGTGAACATGCTAATGTAGCCAACAAGTATACCCCACCAAATAGCATCAGGCACAAATCATTTCAAACATAGTTAACACTATTTAAAGCTTTTACAACTGTAGCGAACAAGACCTCTGAGAGAAAGTACAGACCGACACAAGCTTGCCTTCTTTGCACTTGACGGATCAGCATCAAGCTTTATAATAATTTCTGTGTCGCCCACATGGACATGGGTCATGTTGCACTTTGGGGAAGTTTTCATCTCTAATAGACTTGTTTATGTGGTCCCTGACACTGTAAAAACATCAAATAAGGCTAATTGGTGGGTGGGGACGTTATCTGTTAGGTAGACTGTAATAACTGCAGTGTTAAACCTTTCAATGCATAGCATCACATGGTTGTACCGGCTGGTACAATACTTTCCATTAACGTGTAAGAGCAAATAAGATAACATTTCACCCCAAAGACTGTGCATGTTGCACCAGAAATATTGCCCTCAAGAGAAATATTGCACATAAGAAAAATTTCCTCCTATCAGTCCATGGTGTTTGGATGTGTGAGTTTGTTTGTGTGTGTGTGTGGTCAACAAGAAGCCTGACAGCAGCTGGAAGGAAAGACCTTCACCCTCCATCCCACATCATGAGTGCAGCAGCCTGCCACTAAATGAGCTGCTCTGTCTCTTGGATGAGGTGGGAAATGTTGTCCAACTGGGATGACAGCTTAGCCACCATTTTCCTGTCACTCACAAACTGCTGCCCCATCATAAAATATGGCCAAATCACCACTCTGCCATAAAAGGTCTTCAGGAGCGGCCCATGCACTCCAGAAGACCTGAGCCTCCACAGCAGGTACAGCCTGCTCTTCCCTTTTTGTAGAGTGCATTTGTGTTATGAGTCCAGTCCAGTTTATTGTTCAGAGGAACACTAAGGTAACTGTAGCTCTTTACAGCCTCAACGTCCACGCCCTGGATGTTCAGTGGTTGTAGTGGAAGATGTTTGTGCCTGCAGAAGTCTATCACCAACTCCATGGTTTTTCCAGGGTTGACATGGAGGTAGTTCTGCTGACATCAGTCCATCAAGTCCCGGGTCAGTTCTATGTACTACTTGTCATCCCCATCAGTTATGAGGCCACCTGTTGTAGAGCCATCTGAGAACTTCTGCAGGAAGCAGTTCGTGGAGTAGGAGAAGTGTAGACTGTGAAGAGAAACATAGACAGAACCGTTCCCTGCTGGGTCCCTGTACTTTCCCTCAAGACAGTGCGTAAGATGGTGTTGAAGGCACTGGAGAAATCAAAGAACATGATTTTCACTGCTCCCAGGTTCTCTAGGTGAGAAAGGGAACGATGTAGGAGGTGGACAACGGCTGGTAGGCAAACTGAAGTGGGTCCAGCAAGGACCAACCGCTCCAGGGTCATTTTCAGATCAGAGAGGCTGAAACTGTGCTGTGATTTTTGTCTCTGGAACCTGACAACGTCCAACAGAGAGCTCATAGTCACAGCAGGGTCAAAGGTCACAGGGCACAGGCCGAGGGGATACAATTAAAAAAAATAAGCGGAAGGCAAAGAATGTTCCAGAGGAAATACCAGGCAAACACTTCACAGCTGAGCATGTTACACACATAGACACGCAAGTGGACACACACACACACAAACACACACATATGTATGTATGTATATGCATGTACGTGTATGTGTGGGTTTGAGTGTGTATGTATGTAATTTATAAGTAACACAGTAAATGTGTAATAAACAGCCATAACTTAAAGTGAAAGTTTACTTAAAAGTCTTTTAAAATTATGTGAAAAAGTAATAGAAGGACAAGACATTTATATTTAAAAAAATCTAAATAAATAAGTAAAATACATTCTGCTATGTGTAAGCTGTGCTGAATCCTCACCTGTACATGAAGGGGGCGACGGTTGCCGTGTTGGGATGGCTGTACTGCTGCTGAGGGTGGGGCAGCTGCACGCTGACTGTGTTGCTAGCTGTGGACTGTGTTGTACCTCCATTAGCCACCAGGGCAGCACCCTGGGTCTGATGGGCTTTACCCTCAGTGGAAGCGAGGCTTGAAGAGGAAGAGGAGTGCCGGCTGTCTCTATGGAGACCGATCCCTCCGCCTAGCCGCATGCTGCGTGGCCTCTCTTTGTCTTTGCCACCGAGGGGCGCTCCTGAGCTTTTTCCCGTCCCGGACCCTTTACTCCCTGGTTTGGGGATTCCACTGTGCGCTGGGGCAGAACCTTCTTTCTTGATATTGACTTTGCCTCCTTTGGGAATAAGGCTAGCAATTTTAGAGCTTCTTTTAGGCTCCGCCTCCGCCACGCCCACCTCTGACGTCTCTTCTTCTTTAAGCTCCATCTTTTCTGAGGTGGTCGCCTGGTGCTTGGATCCCTCTTTCCCACGTTCCTTCTCCTTTTCTTTTAATCGCTCCCTCTCCTTCTCTTTCTCCTTTTCTTTCTCCATGTTTTTCGTTGAGCCCTTCTTAGCTGTTAGCGCTCTGCTAAAGGTCCGCTGGGCGATGCCCCGCAGGGCAATTTTTGGGCTGCTGCTGGTCAGTCCGTTAGTAGGCCTAGCATTGCCATCGGCTTCTTCTAGAGGCTCTGTGTTTGCGGCAGCCTCTACCATAGCCGGCTCTTTCCCCACTGCCGGGGGCACCACGGTGCCCTCTGGCTGTGCAGAGGACTTGGAGCCTCCTTTGCTGTTGAAAAGCTTCAGCTTCTCAAGCATGGACCTTTGTGGCAGAGCTTTTGGGGGAGGTTCTGCGGGTGCTGGCGGCTTGGCTGGAGCCTCCTGTTTAGCTGAAAGGATGGCGGAGGTAGAAGTGTGCTTGGTGCTCGTGGATTTGCTCCTCCAAGGTTTGTTGCTCGAGTTGGGCTGAGGGATGGCAGAGCTAGAGGAGGAGGATGTTGTGGAGGACGATGCCACAGTGCTGGTGATGATGGAGGTGCTGACGGTTGCCAGGGATGACGGCGTATGCTCGGTCATTCCTGAAGGATGGGAGGAGACGCCGTCCGGCAATTCTGGAGAAAAGAACACAATGGATAAGAACAGTTTTGCAAAAGACGAAATGAATATTGACAACTATCTATCCAGTCTCATAAGGACTGCTGGTCATGAGCCAGCATTATTACACTACTGCACCCATCCAAACTGTTTACATTAACACTGAGGGCCTAATTCTGCGGCCAAACCCTGTTGCTGCATCCGCAACCTAAGAGTCAGAGACATCTGCAGCACAACAGAGAAAAGAATGACCAAAAACACTGTCCTTACAACACAAACACATAAAAAGACAGCAGATCCAGACTTGAGACCTGAGGCAGTCCAAGTAACCTTCTCATTTTAAACAAGAAAAACAAGTCTAATATCACTGATAGACATGGCTACAGGGAGCATGTTTCTCACAACTTACCGCCTAAAATGAGAAAGAAATAAAAAGAAAGAGTTCAGTTGGATTTCTAGAAAATTCTCACATGAGCAGAGGGCTGCCAGTGAAAAGTGGATCCAGTAGGAGACACAGCTTCTGACTGACCCAAAACCACAACAAAGGTACTCTAGACCGCCCCCAACTCCCTCTCTTTCTCTCTCTCTCTCTCTCTCTCCCTCCCTCTCCTTCCCTTCCTCCCACCCTCCCCCCTCACCTCACTGGATATAAATATATATATTTTGTAATGTAATGTAAATTTCTGTATTGTAATGTCATGTAAATCTAACTCTTCACTCTTCAGACCCTAGTCTGACTGTCATGTTTAAAAATTAAATTTCAGTTTCTTACAGTACAAGTAGGCTTTTAAAGAAATAAGGTATTGACATTCATTAATAAGTAACTAGTACAAATGCATCAGAAATAACTATAGAACCAACATGTGAATTTGGGGTTATTATGTAATGCTTTATATTGTTTCTGTCCAAAGATAAACATGTACTGATTTACTATCACCATCTCTTTTTCTCTCTCTCTCTCTCTCTCTCTCTCTCTCTCGCCCTCTATCACCCCTCTCTCTCTCGTTCCTGAATGTTTATTCTGTGTTTTTGAAAGAGAGAAGAGTGTTCCCATCTCCTACCATTTAGCATCAACTAGCAGCACAAAAACAAAGCAACAATTAGGAAGTGATTAAAGCCCAATTAGCCACGGCGGAAAGAAAGAAATGGGTCAGACCACTAATGACTTCCAATTGAGGATCCAGGGACAGTGAGAGACAGAGAAAGAAAGAAAGAAAGAAAGAAAGAAAGAAAGAAAGAAAGAAAGAAAGAAAGAAAGAAAGAAAAAGAAGGAGGTTGTGAGAAAAAGAGGGAGTGTGACAAGAAAAGATTTTTTATAAATATTTTTATTAACTATCATTAATTATTAGGAACTGAGTGGAGGTGTAGTTTCAGTGTGGAGCAGACCTTTTGTTATGAGCTTAATCTAAAAAACAGAACAGAAATCAAGTGTGAGTAAAATTAATTATATAAGCATTTATGATAACCCTTACAGTAATAATACAACTATAACATATGTGAGGAAATCTGGTCCTGTAAGATTTTGAACTCTTTGTGAAGGTTAAAGAGAAACACTTCCCCCCCCACCACAATCCCACAACACCCAAGGGGGGGGGCTGGGCTGGTCCAGATTCAAACCCCATATTTAAGTAATTAACAATCCAATAATAACCACCATCATCAAAATGCCCACCCCAGGAAAAACCCATCAGAAGTTCAGTGATAGTTCAGCCTGAATTAAACTTCAGATTCTGCAGCACCAAGCCCAGTACTGATAAAATCCATGACTACAGACTAAACCACATAAATGAGTCTCTCTCTCTCACTCCATATAGTCCTCTGTGCACAGTTCCAATAAGACCCTAATTGGAGCCCATTTACTGCCCCCCTCTTCTTCTCTCTCTCTTGCATACACAATCACTGACCAGCAGTGACCAACAGCAAGAATGAACTCTCAGTGATTCATTTCTATTATGATTCTTATTCAGTGACCTGTAGCCAGGATTCAATTCAATTCTGAACTGATGAATACATTCAGTACGATTCAGAATTTATAAACAAATATATACAACTCGAGAAACTACTTACACAGTGCAACATTTTAATTTGCATTTACACACACATATACACACACTCACACACAAACCAAAACCACCAATACTACCAACAGATAGATAGATAGATAGATAGATAGATAGATAGATAGATAGATGAAGAGTCACAGGGTCAGTGGTGTTACAGTGATTCTGATCTCTGACCTTTGGATTGAGGAGCTGCAGGCTTGCCGTTCTTCTCGCTGATGAAGGCCTGACTGCGGCGATTTCCTGCAGAACTGAGGGAACCCCGCGGAGACCCCTCACCACCCACAGCACACACACGTGCTGTAGGACCAGGGAGTCTGAGAGGAAGAGATTTTGTACTAATTAGCAGTGAAATTTAAATTTAATTAATCATGTAAATTTGCATACAACACTGACTGTAATAACATTGTAATAACAATTTAATAACAGTAATAACACAAGGTCAGTGACCTTAAACAGTGTGAGCTCCTTCTTTGTCAAAGGAGATAAATGACCAACGATGGACGTCAACATAAGTCAACACCTCCAATCCCACCATGCTGTGTACACTCTGTAAATGCTACAGATCCTAATGTTCCTAATCCTAATAACACCTTCTTCTTTATCTTCTTTAAAAGGCACATAACCTTCACTTTTCTGTTGTTATTATTACTTTCTCTAAGAGATTTACGATAAATCACATTTGTTTATTTTTATGTACCAAAAAACAATAACTAATATTTTTTACTGTGCCTTTAACAATAATATATACGTAAACTGAGCTCTGTTCTGATTGGTTGCCCTGTTTCATGCCTATTTCAGTAAGCACTTGAGGCTGTAAGACCCACCTCTTCAAAGAGCACCTTGGTGATCAACCAGTCATTTACATTTACATTTACAGCATTTAGCTGATGCTCTTATCCAGAGCGACATACATCAATGCACAAGTAGTCCACATCTGTTTCTTAAATCTGTAAAGCTATACTTCTCTCATTTGTCTCCTATACATCTTTTCCTACATACATTTTTTTTTAAACCCTCGGGCACTTACCCTTCTAACTGTTTGCCTAACTTGTGTGTTAACCTTGTTTTTTCTTTTTGACAGAGATTGTTAAGGTGTGTAACTTGATGGTAGTAATTCAATTAAAAGCAGATGTTGATTTAAGTTTAGCATTACAGGTATGAAGAACAGATGTGGACTACTTAATCACAGGATAAGAGTGTTTGCTAAATGCCGTAAATGTAAATGTAGCACCCATTATAACTTCAGTGTACATGGACGGGGCTAAACTGGGAAAAGTATGTAAATGCATTGGTGACACCACAAAAACACCACTTAAAACATATTTTTTGCAGATTGTTTTCCATAATATATATGCACTGCAGAGGATGTTTTAAAACCAACAAACATATTTTAAATCAGTCTGAGAAACCTTAAGGAACACATACCTGTAATTACACCAGACCATCAGTAGAGGGCAAATTAACACTACAGTTAAGAGTTAATAGTGGATTTCTGAATACATGCAAAGCGTTGAATATTTATACACCACCAGTCAAAGGTTTTTGCACACACTGAGATCATCTACATTTGCAGTTACTCACAGATTTTTTTTTTAAAATACACTCAATATTATTTGCTAATAACATTTACAGTATGTTCACCATTTGAGGTTCATTAGCCAGAACATTTTATTCATCACTACTGACCTATCAAAATATAATGATATGTGGATCACCATACAAGTTTCAGATATTTGTTGCTAAGTGATGAAACAGTTAAGTGATGAAACAGTTAACTAGTGCAAAGTCTAAAGTTAAAGTCTCTGCATCAACACACAGTGAGTTAACAGGTTTTCAGACATGCGCATCTTTCATTTTATAAAGGACACTTTTTGTTTGACATATTTGACAGTTGTTCACTCAACAACTTTCCATTGTTTAATTTTTTTAAACAAAAAAAAATTTTGTTTATGAATAAGTGATAAATGGATAAAAACCTGTGGTGTGCAAAAACTTTGACTGCTAGTGTATATTTATAAATATTTAAATCAAAATTAGGAAAAAACTCTGGATTCTGAATACTTTGCTTTATGGTAGTGGGAATAAAAAAATAACAAAATTGATAACATGCGATTTTTTTAAAGGAACAGCCTGAACAAACCTACTAACATGGCTAACTATGAATGCAAGCCAGCAGCCACTGATGCCATTTGATGCCATTTCCATAATGCTGTTAGCATTTCGATTTCATTCACTCTTAGCAACGTTAGCAGTTTTGACTGATCTGCTCCTTTAAAGATCTGGTCAGGGGGCTTTTGGCTCTGGAGGGTAAAAACATATCAAATCACTCAACTCCAGCATCAAACACATGATGATTATGAAAAGTATTAATAATTAATATTTCACTGAGAAAGGTAGCCACACACACAGGTTGTCTATTTCACCTTACACCAAACAAATCTCCGCCTTCAGCAGAGAATCAAATTCACATAAAGTCCCCCTCAGTACCCCAAATGTAAACTGTATGGTGTCTCAACGTCTTTAGCTTGAGTACAAGGCTAATTTAGCTATCAAGCAATGAATGCTTATACCCCACCAATTAGCACAGTGGTAATGACGCACCTAAATTAGTCTAGTCTGTCGTTGATGTCTGTGAAGCTGGCTTGACAGCTAAGGAAAATTTCAGTGAGAAGCTGCATATACTAAAGACACCAAGCATGTCTCTGGTGACTGAATACATTTTGAGGTACAAATATGGAGGGGGGGGTTCATTTTTAACCAGATCATTACTTCAAAAGTCACCTTGACTGTCCATTACAGCCTCCAACATTTCCAACAGAGCTACATTTTTAGACCTCTCAGGACATACAAGGGTTTCATGTTTTTGGGTAGAACTGCCCTTTAACGTAGCATGCAAATAAGACGAGGGTGAGGAAGGTCAGGTTGAAGGTGAGAAAAGCATAGGAGCAAGCAAAAGCAAGAGAGAGGGAGAGCGTGAGAGAGAGAAAGAGAGAGCTGACCTAGACGACTTTTTCTGACCAATGGAGAACTTGAGAAGTTTGCTCTCAGAGGCACCCCTAGATTGGAATGAGGGGAACAGACAATGCAACAGAGAGATAGAGAAAGAGAGAGAGAGAAATGAAGCATGAACATGAATGAGGTACAGCAGAGTTGGTTCCCAGGAGGAAAACTAGAGTAATTGTTCCAGTCTAAAGTTTGGTTCTGAAGGTGTGAGCAGGTGCTTGCAGGTGTTGACAACTCTTTGGTTAAAGTCTGTGTGCTTCAACTTCAACTGCAAGTGTTCAGCATCCGAGTTCAAAAAATTCAATTACTCCTTCGTTCTGGGTGAAAGTTTGGAAACTGAGCTCCTTGACTGATGTGGTAGAACTCTCGGTCACTGTCTCTCTGAGGGAAGCCCTGCTCCTAGAAAGCATCAATAGGTACTTGAGTGCTAATGGCGCCACCTTGTGGAGATGTTTTAGCCTCCTGAGATGGTGTGTCATAAGTCATGCCCACTAGGATACACAAAATCATGCCCACTAGGATTCACAAATATAATGTAACATTAGGTTTGTCTGAGGCATTGTTCTAAATAACTGTTTTGTTGAAAATAAACCACAGGAGGATCCGTATTAAGCTAGCTGAGAGAATGGAAATTAACTTCAGAGTTTGAGGATACTGAAGAACGTAAAACAGAAAATAGTTCAACTTTTTGAAAAAGTAAACAGCCTTCATGAGGGGCTTTAGACTGAAACTCTAACGAGATAAAACCATGTATAGATAGTCCTAAAGGTAAATTCCACTTGTTTTCAATAGTTCAGTGTTTGAGACACAAACCGAGGGGTCAGAGTGGGTTTGGTGTGAAAGGTTCAGTGTCAGATTTGTTCACAGTGGTGGTGGATGGAACCAGATATCTGCCTATAAAATCTTTGGATGGTAAATAATACTTGTGTTGGAGACATCTGGTTCCATTCACCTCCACTTTAAAGAAATCCAAAAGACACTGCTCTAGAGAAACTCCATATCTGAGCTGTTCACAGTGGAGGTGAATGGAACTAGATGCCTCCCAAAGTTATTCTGTATAATCTTTAAAACAAACCCTCTCATGGTATAGGGATACATGCAATTGGGAGGCAAAACATCTCCAAAGAAAAGTTATTTATTTCCGATTCACTATTTTAACATAATCAAATACCATTTAAACACATAGAGATATGTGGAGCTTTTCTGGGGGTCGACAGTGAATAAAACAGCTGTATTTGTGTTGGAGACGTCTGGTTGCATTCACTGTAAAGAAAATACTGCATACTGTAAAGAAATCAAAGTCTCTACAATGAACCTTTTCACACCAAACACACTGTTTACACACTGAATTTACGAAAGTTTACTAAAATTGGTGGAATTATCCTTTAAAGTTCACTCTGCTCAGTACAATAAATGTAGGGCTATTACCTGGACTGCATATCTGCCTGCACTCGGTGTGTGTGTGGCCCATGCGAAGGTGCGGAGTTTGTGGCACTCTGAGATTGTGTGTGGTGTGTGTTTGTTGTGGGCTGCTGCCTCTGCTGTTGCTGCTGCTGTTTGTAACGAGACAGACTGAAGAAAAGCCCCAAAATCGCCTTCAGATTGCCATTCCTGATCTCTGCAGAGAGAGAGAGAGAGAGAGAGAAGAGCTGTCAAAGCTTTCATATGAGACTCAACCTTCAAGCAAAAGGAGGAACACTACTGTAAAGATTGGATTGTAAGAGCATTAGTGTGGACAGGTACTGATGTTGGAACATTGCTGCAAGGAATTGATTGTACGAGAGCATTAGTGTGGACAAGTACTAATGTTGGATCATTGCTGTGAGGATTTCATTGTACGCAAGCATTAGTGAAGCCAGGTACTGATGTTGGCACATTGCTGTAAGCATTTGATGTATGAGAGCGTTAGTGAGGCCAGGCACTGATGTTGTTTGTTTCACCACTTCATCTCATATTCCAAAGAATAACGTAACTTCATTATGAAACTCATATCAGCAGTGTTTCAATATTAAACTCATCCCAGACGTCCTCAGAGGAACTCCATCTTTCCAGCTCAACCCAAACATGTTCAGTAGAGGTTCCTCCTCATTCTCGCTGCTCCACAGCTGCTCTTTACACCCTCTAAACCAGTACAGCTCTGATACCTCCTCACTCTACAGTCAAACAGCAATTACAGTGTGTGTGTGTGTGTGTGTGTGTGTGTGTGTGTGTGTGTGTGTGTGAGAGAGAGAGTGGCTAAACTTCTCCTACCTTCAGCGGACAGTCCCTGTATGTTCACACCTTTAGCTGCCAGAAACGTCAGACAAGTATCAATATTCTCAATCTACAAACAAAGGGAGAGAGAGAGAGAGAGAGAGATTAGATATTTCAGGTCTTTCTAAAAAGCAAAGAAGCTCAGGGAAAATGTACACACGTACACACACATATACACACCCACACTGTCCAAGCCTAGAAGTGAGCTGCATAACCTGTAGCCCAAGGTGTACCCTGTGTGAGTCGTGTGTGTGTGTATTTGTGTGCGCGCTAATAAGTCACAGGGATTGCTCAGTCAAAGCAGCATGCAAACCCTCTCAAACATTAAGGGTGGTTCATCAATCCTGTTGCTAGGAGACGCTGTACAGGTCACAGCACTGACCAGACAGGTGAGGAAGGATTCTGATTGGCTCAGAGGAATCATGGTCCAAACATATACTTGAACAACCTTAAATGTTATTTTATACATACATATAGAGGAAGATACAATGTAGCATCAATACCATATACACTATGTGATGAATCCAGACAAACAATGTATCTCCAAGGTGGAGAGAGGAACAGGGCAGAAACTGAGGAAATAAAAAATCAATTTAATTTGTAGACACGCCTTAGGAATACAGACCTATGACATCACCAGAGTTTAGACCAGAGCACTAATGCTGGATTTACAGAGTAAACAATGAGTAATATACACACACACACACATACACACTCACACCAATCTGTTCTTTCACTAACCAATGAAAGTTAAAAATGGACAGTTAGCTCTTCAAAATGTTGGGATCTTTAAACAAAATAGTAAAGTTATATTTGGCAGATGCCCTTATCCAGAGTCACTTACAATCATTAGTTACAGGGACAGTCCTACAATTATTAGTTGCAGGGACAGGCCCCCTGGAGACACTGATGGCTCAGTGTCTTGCTCAAGGTAGAAAGTGGGGGTTTAAACCTGCAACTTTTTGGTCATTTGGTTCACAGGCAAGTGTTTTACCCAATAGACTACTGCCACAAAATAGATCCGGGATCTACATTGGCCCTTGGAGGGGAATTTTCTAAATCTCCCTCAGAGTAGGTTTGGTGTGAACTATTGTGCCTCACAACGCCTTGCATATATCCCTCCACCATGAACGGGTTTAGTTCTAGGATCAAAAGCTTCTCTGGTAGAACAAGATCTGAGGCATTATGTGGCACAACCATAACAATCTAATGGAATCATTTTCTGTGAGGGAGTTTTTAGAGGCAGATGTCTGGTTCCATTCACCTCCACTGTGAACAGTTCTGACTCAGGGAGTTTCAGACAGCAGACCATGCTGTATCACTGATCATCACATATACACACACACACACACACACACACGCACGGCCCCCTGCTGTTGCTAGGTGACAGCTGTGCCCCATGGGGGTCAGAGGGGGCAGGAATCTGGTCCAAGGCCTCTTCCAATTTCCACTGCCCCTTTAAACACTCCTGCTCCTCTACTCAGGGTAAAAAAAACTCCTCTAAAAAAACACCCCGCAGTTTCTGAAGTTCATTTCTGTAGCACTGATGCATTACAGCCATTCTCCTGCAGTTACTATGTGTTAATAAATAATTAAATTTATTTTTAATAACAATTAAACTATTTTTCCACCATGGTCATTAACGGTTGTCTATGGTTGCCAGGCAACCTTCCAGTCAGTGATTATTCTGTAAACAGAACAGTGGGTTATAATTAGGAGTGTCGAATTAAACCGTAAAAAAATTAGCACTGATTAATTGCATGGTGGTGACTCTTTGATCCCCGGTCGGGTTCTGGCCACAGGTGCTTAGTAAAATAAAGGACGCAGACAAGAATGTGCTGCTTTCCCAGTGAATAGAAAGTTTACAAGATTACAGATGGAAAAGCTGATAGGATCTACCTTTCTTGGCAGAAGGAGACTATAGAGTTACTATTAAAGAGTCCTTGGGTCTTCTTTGTTCACCTACGGTCTTTATTGCTGTGAAAATGCACGACAACGCCGGAGGTTCTGCGTTCTCACCAAAAACATCACAGCTGTGAGGATCTAATAACACCTGATCACATCTGGGAAGATTATTAGTGACAACACACTTCTCCTTCAGCATCTAAAAAAGGCCATTGTACATTATTACAAAACACACACAGCTCTGCCCCTCCATGTCCCACTGACCTACTCAGCCACCCAAGACCACACTAAATGACCCCAAACCATTGTGTGTGTGTGTGTGTGTGTGTGTGTGTGTAAGTGGGACGCCTGCATTCTTTACAGGATCTAGATGACAATCAGCTTCTCCAGTACTCCAATGTTCCTCAGAGAGATGTTTTTCCCTCTGCTGTTTGGGTGGAAGAAGGAACCGATAAACCCGGGAGCAGACATGGGTGGGCGACATAACAATATCATATCATACGATGCTTCAAAAAAAAACATATGTCACAATATTTGTTATTTCTGAGGTTTTATATCGCATCATGCTTTGACTACCATTCACCTGAATAAAAATACAGCAAACACACAACAATATGAAGTTCTATTGAGGTCTGATGAACAAGTTCAGACACAATCCTCCTGCCCTCAGATAAAGAGGGTGGGTGATCTGATGTAGAGTGTATGAGCATGCAGTTCTTGTCGGCGACAACACAGATACTTATTCTATACAGACTCTTCCGCCAACGCTGACAGAGTTGCAGCAAAATGTGGCTTTCTTTATGACAGAACAGAAGAACCAGGAGTGGAGCACCTGATTGGCTGTTGCATTGACCAGATAAGGCTTTGGTCTGACTGACCACAGGTGCGTTTGAGTACCACGTGTAAACAAATTTGATAAAATCTGATTAGGATCTGATTCAGAAACAGGTCACATGATGTGAGCAGGTGTGAACAGGGTCAAGATCTTGACAGAGCACTCTGGAACAGTCCGTTTTGAGAAAAGGAAAGAGTGGTGTGGTGTTCCACAGGGCTCTGTTTTAGGCCCCTTTCATTGTCCCACAAAACATGTAATTCACAAACACCACAACAACTGAATTGGGATATATCACAGTTATCTTCATACATAATCAGAGGAAAGAGCACACACACAAACATACACTCATACTCGCACATAAACACACACACAGAGAATAGCAGAAAGATCCTGTGTGTGTTTAACACTCCTGCGTCAACAGCTCTATGATACAATGGCTGTGCTGGGTGGTGTGAGGTGGTGGATGATGTGTGTGAGACTGGGGTGGGGGAGGTTAATCAGTGTGTGATAGCATAGAAGAAATTTCAGCACTTTCACAGTACAAAGCACTTTCACAGTAAAAAGCTATTTTCCCCTTCAGTAAAAACAGATCAGTAGAATGTGTTTGATGAGGTGTGAATATTTTGGAAAAAAGGAAAACAGTGTAATGTTAATTTTATTACTGCCACTTCAAAGGTGAGTGGGGGTGGTTTTAAGGGGATCAGACTCAGTGAGCCCCTGGAAAAGCAGCTATTGATGGAGACAGAGCGTGTGCAGCCAGAGATCAGACAGATGAGTCAGCGAAAGATAAATAATAGAAAATAGTTGAGCTGAATGAAATGTTAGTCTGGGGGGGTGGGGGTGTACCCTCTCTGCCACCCTGATCTTGTTGCTACTCCTTTCCTGCACATTATTGGACACTGCAGCGAGTGTTTCTAAAAAAAAAGTAACCAGTGAGTAGAAACAGAATGTGTTTTTAATAAAATTGTGGGGGGTATAAATGTTCCTTTTAATGGTTTTGGGTGATTTAGCTGTGCACCAGCTGAGCCAACTGTGTATATGTGCGTGTGTGCATGCGCGCGTGTGTGTGTGCTAGCAGAGACTATGCTTAATGTGACTCCAAAGATTCTTTTCATTCCTGCAGTAGTTTGTCTCTATTTTTAGCCTACTGATCAGATAATGTTTATATAATGAGGCCCTTTGCTGTTGAGGGTAAACGATGGGTCAGTAACAGAGTGACAGGACAGTCAGGACACTGGTGTGTGTGTGTGAGTGTGTGTGTGTGTGTGTGTGTGTGTGTGTGTGAGTGTGTGAAAGAGAGAAAGAGAGAGAGTTTAGTGCTAGAATGTTTGAGCCTTTGATGTTGGTGTGTGTCCAGTCTGAGTAATTACAGCCTTATCACTAACGTAAGCAATTTCACCAAACAAGCTAAACACACAATGCAGCAATTAGCATAACGGCTGTGTGTGCACCTGCTGCCACACACACACACACACACACACACACACACACACACACACACACCTTAGGCAAGATCAGAGTGTGGAACAGTGTGTATGTGGAGTATATCAGACATAATCAACATCCGACCTAACAGCTGTGTCCATTACTGATCGTGAAGAGGAATTAACACACAGACAAAGACACAGAGAGAGAGAAAGTGGGAGAGAGAGAGTGAGAGAGATAACAGAAAGAAAGAGAGAAAGAGACAGAGAACAAAAAGAAAGAAGGAGAGAAATAGAATAAAAAGAGAGAAACAAAATGGAAAGAACAGAGAGGACAGAGAAAATTATAAATAAAAAAGAAGTAGAAAGAAAACAGAGAGAAAAAACCTAAAGAAGAGAGAACAGAGCGAGAGTAAGACACAGAACAGAGAGACCATAGATAGAAATAAAAAGATAAAGGACAGAGAAAGAAGGTGAGAAAAAGAGAAAGAAAAAAGAGAAAAGAGAGAGAGAATTAGAGAAGGAAAAAAACACACACACACACACACACACACACACAGCACCGGGTAGGGAGCCCAATGAGGACAGGCTGCGCCTCTAATCCAGAGGACCGACTGACCACAGCCGCAGCCACCAGGTCTCGCGTTACCGGCGACCCTTAACCTCCGGGGCAAAAATAGACACGTTTCTCTTTTCTATAATAAACTGTCCAGGCAGATCTGGCTCCATGCCAAACCTAAATTTGTCCACCAAAGCGTTCCAGCAGATGTTTGAGAAGAGGCGGAACACGAGAGCAGAAAATAAAAAACACATTAAGGTTCACCATCTATCAAACAAACTCAGAGAGGAGAAGAACAGCAGGCTTTCATTCAGCAAGAAGAAAAAAAACACTCACCATCTGAGAGCGGCTCTTCGGACAGCCATTAATGTCTTCTATCTTCTCATTGGCTGAAAGAAAGAACAGAACAGCATTAACATCTCCTTCACTGAAGATTCAGACGTTCTTGTATTTTCATTGACGTCTTAAGGAACAGTTCTCCAGACTTCCTCAATGACTTTTAAAAACTCTCATTTTCACTCCAGCCTTTATACTCTTTCTGTTTCTAAACACAAAAAGTGCCAGAAATGAAATGACTCGAACCTGTTCAAACAGAATAGAGATCTAGTATAAAGCTAATTACATTTAAATAATTTGTGTAATGAATGTGCTAAGCATCCAAGTACCCTGCTGCAAGCATGCGTGCATGCGTGAGTGTGTGTGTGTGTGGAGAGAGGGGTGGGTAAGCCCCCTTACAGCAGCTGACAGGGGTCAGCTCCCAGCTGACACACACAGCCTGAGACCCCTGCATGACAAGAACCTCACAGCAGAGCTCCATCACAGGGACCACTATACCACCTACACTGCAGGAGCAGGGGTGGGGGTGTGGGGAGGGATGGATAACAAGGCAGGTGAAAAATCATCGTAAGTATGTGTGAGTAAACACTCACACACGCACACTTGCTGTCACCTACACTGCAGGAGGAATAAGGGAATGAAAAGGGCAAGCAGGTGAAGTAAATGAGTATGTCTACAGCTTGACAGGGTTCATAAAAACCTCACACAACATCTTCATCAGCAACAAACACTGCACACACGCATACACACACATAAAATCTTTGGAGGAGTAAAACGCTTCTGAAGATTTAAAAAAATATACAAATCAAGTAACAGACAATCAGCTGGAGTTGTTCATTTTCTACTCTTTTGCTGTGAACATTTTATTCATAGCAAAATCAATTTCCCCAACAAATTTTACAATCTTGTGCTGGATAACGTAACTTCATCTGGAGCTGTGATTATCCAGAATGCTCATAGCACATGGTGATTGGTTAGGGGTCTCATTTGCATATTTCCAGTCTAATGTGGTGTCAGTTTTGGAAAAATCATCACCATAGCCGTTAACATTATCACACCAACCCACCCACAAAAAACTCCCTGAACTCTCCATAAACACTTCCCAAGTATGGCAGGAACACGCGCGTGTGTGTGTGTGTGTGTGTGTGTGTGTGTGTGTGTGTGTGTGTGTGTGTGTATGTGTGTGTGTGTGTGTGTGTG
>JBBPDB010108384.1:0-20713 GCA_037974465.1 Brachypetersius altus
TTCTAACCCAATCAGCCTGACATAATGATCTCCAGCCTTGTGCTCGTCAACATTCTCACCTGAGTTAACAAGACGATCACTGAAATGATCTCAGCAGGTCCTTTAATGACAGCAATGAAATGCAGTGGAAAGTTTTTTTTGGGGATTAAGTTAATTTTCATGGCAAAGAAGGACTATGCAATTCATCTGATAACATTCACTCTTCATAACATTCTGGAGTATATGCAAATTGCTATTATAAAAGCTTAAGCAGCAACTTTTCCAATGTCCCATATTTATGTAATTCTCAAAACTTTTGGCCACGACTGTATATCTCTGCGCCAGTTGTCTTCCAAACTAATTTAAAATTCCGGTATCTCCTTCCAACCAGAACGGCAACAAGATGCTACAAATAACAGATGTATAGTAAATGAGAGCAAAGTCAACATTAGTGTGAAATGCTATATGAATCTCAGCCACTAAACAAAAGCCGAGATACTACTAGATGTCAGTAGAGGTCACTCACTTTTGGCACCTTCAGATCCCACAGACAGATCCAAGGTGTGTTCCATGGGTTCACCCTGCATGAAATCATGTCATTTCATTCAAATGAACACTGAACTGAAACTTAAAATTAGTAATAACATACTTAGAGTAGAAGAGTGAAAAGATCTACAGAGTGAAATGTGACTGCAGATACATTATATGAACAAAAGTATTGAGACACCCGACCAATCGGGGATTTTAATGACAAAGCATTCAAATATGTAGACTGTAGTCGAGGTTGTCCCCCTTTTCAGCTATAACAGCTTCCACTCTTCCTAGAAAACTTTCCACAAGATTTTGAAGCTTCTGAATATTTGTGTTCATTCATTCTGTAGCATTAATGAAAGCAGTCTCTGATGTTGGACGAGAAGGTCTGGATCACAATCTCCTTTCCAGTTCATCTCAAAGGTGCTGGATGGGGTTGAGGTGTGGTTAGTCAAGTTCTTCCACACAGCCATGTCTTTATGAAGCTTGCTTTGTGCACAATGTCCACAAAATTAAACTGGCATGTGTGTGTTTCCTGTGGTGGGCTGATACCCTGCACAAGGTGAGTCCCTGCCTCATGCCCATAGACCCCGGGATAGACTCCAGATACCCGCAACCCTAGTGAGGATTGAGGGGTTACAGAAAATGAATGAAAAGGTTGAAAAGTGGAATGTTAAAGACAATACACGCAATGAAAAACAAAATATCTACCTTTTTATCCCTGTTTTATCTTTTAATAAGTCCCTTATTTGGGGACAAAAACTGTATAAACTTCATATTTCATGTATAATCAGTTATAATTTTAGATTTCAGTTAAACTGATGCCATTGAGGCACCACCATCAGACTGAAACTCAATGATTAGAGCTGCACAGTGAATAATTATTCATCACTTTTCATGCCTTCAAACATGACCTAACATGTCCATGTTATCTAGATCTAATAACAATGCACTGATTTTGCCTCCCTTACAGCCATACATCATCCAAAGTGCATCAATATCCATATTGTGATAATGCTGTTATAATCTACAATCCATGCTTTAGATGGATCTTCAGATTCGAATGCAGGCTTTGGGGGTTGGTGTGTTTCGCTCTTGCCTGCTTGATGAGCATCTCAACATTTCTTTAAGCAGTGTGGTGTGGAATTGGCCACCAGAGTGCCGTCAGGGGAACAGATGTCCTTCCCCTCATCACCAAGACTTCCATTTCCCAATTAATGAGCTGTGTCCCCATGCCTGTCTACCTACCTACAGCCCACCTGGACACACACACACACAGACACACGGTCCCCCGTTTTCTTCTCCACCTTGTAGGCCGTCCTCTCCGCCTCATTAGAAATAAACACACTTTGCATGCACCATATAAACCCGTGACTCTAGTTTATAGACTTCGTCTGTGTTTTCGACGGGCTCCTGTGAACGTGTGAAATGGCTTAACAGAATGTGCAGAGCGCGTGACGAGGACAAACGGCCTCCTGCCGTTATTTTACCTTCTAGAGATGTTGTTCTCACTTCGTCGTAAACCGCGCTTTGCTTGTAAAAGCCTGGAATCGTGTGGCAGTTCCACTTTACTCTCCACCCAACCTTAAACGCACATCACTCTTCAAACGGGCCGAGGCCCAAACCGAGACGGGGGCAGCTTTTACCTCAATTGAATTACGGTCCATTTATGATTAATACAGTTTAACCAATTACAATAACAGGCTTGAGCTGGAGCTTTGCTTTTTTTTTTTTTCCAGAGTTATTTATTTCTGGCACAAACAACTTGATTACACCAGGGGAATAATTGGTGGCATTAGTCAAATTAAAACGCAGCCAAAGGTCAATTATAAAACAGCACATAAATCATTCCACAGGTACATTGTGCGGATTAGTCAGTGCAGATGGAGCGAGAGAGGTGTTAAAGGTTACCAGAGAGATGTTTAATATTCACGGCTAAAAATGTTTAGCGGAGCGATTCCCGGCACCTCATTTGTATTCAGCTGTAAATGTCAGATCCCGTCAGAACACGAAGCCCGGACTCCGCCCCTCTTCCCGTAACAATGTAACTCACCTGAGTTCTAATCACATGACTCTCTTTATGAATTAACAGACATAAAGCCTCAGACTTTGTTAGATGGATGCCTCAAAGCAGTACACTGGCATAGTTGATGAATGAACGAAAATATAAAAATATAAGAAAAGTAAGAAAGGCTATCTAAAGACCTGATCTGGCAAAATGAGTCACAGTGACCCAAATTTCAAAATTGATATCTTGGTCAAAGCTGTGTCTTAAACGGTTGTCAAGTTACAATCGTTTGAATTATGGTAGCACGGCAACTGAAAATGTTTTGTGTACATGATTTAAGCATTTTGATCAGGGATTGACGTTTTAACACCATACTTGGACAGCTGAGATCGTGACGTTTCAGAGGAGAGGCGGAAACAGCACTTATTTTGGACTTTCTTTTGTAAGATTTGAGAGCAACAACCAAAAAAGACCAAAAAAGAAAAATCAATATTTTTGATGTTTTTCAACATAATCAGCCCGTATCTCAATAAATAGAACGCCGACTTCCGACTCATTACGCCAGATTGCGTCACATATTTTTAAAAGCAGCAGCAGTTACACAGTAATGTGGGATGAAAACACAGAGTAAAATAGTTGTAAGTGATAAGTAATTATTATTGTACAATAAATAATAAGTAATTATTGCACAGGCAGTAAGTAATAAGTAATTATTGTACTGGTTCCCTTCAGTCATGTTCATGTTCCATAGTAAATAATTATTATTGCATGGTTTTGTGAGGTGTTGCAGTGGACGATCCTTGCATGCCGAGCATTTCTGTATACGTTATTCAGTTTTTCCTTGCCTGTGTTTTGTCGACCTTGATTCCTGTCTCTGCCCTTTTGTACTCTTTGTATTCCTCTGTTCTACGGGATAAATACACTGTAAAACATTTTTTTGTTTGTATGGTAAAAAAACTGGCAGCTGTGCATAAAAAGTCAAACTTCTTTTTAAAAAAAGTATTGTTACTGTTAATTTTACTGTTTACTGTTTAAAAAGTGGATGCCACAAACCATGACATTTTCTTACTGCACAATTGACGGTCGGAATTCTAAAATCCATGTTTTTTCTGTTAAATTTCCTGTACTGTAAGTTACTGTAAGAATAAATGTTTTGCAGGTTTTTTTTACTTTTTAATAACTAAATTAAATAAGGCAGATTTCCCCTGTAAATATTAAGTAAAGGATGTTTGTACTGCTGATTTTACAGCTAAAAGTTGTTTAATTTAATACTTGACTGTTACTATAACAATAAAAGTTATAGTTTACAGAGACGTTTTCTCTAATTATATTAAATTCATATGAAAAAAAGGGTTTACACTATGAAATGCAGTGGCATTTTACAGTTCAGTTGATAGCAATTATGAACTACAACTTAATTCCATGAAATAAAATATTTTACAACTTAACACTTCAGTTGCTGTTATCAGATAATATAGATCATATATCAGGTATATATCAGGTGATATCAAGTGATATACAGACAGGTGTTTTTAGTCATTCATTCTATTCTTCAATCTTCAACATACAAGGCATTAACTGAGATTTTCATACACCATAACAATATCCAGCTTAGTCTTTTTTAACAAAAGTATTTAATTTAACATATGTGAGGTTGTAAACTTTAAATATTTGGATTTGTACTAATTATGTTTTAGAAATACTCAACGAGAAAAGAACTACTGTTTTATTCGAATTTGTACAAAACCAATGCCGTAAGTAAATTATTTGCCAAAACCACTTTACAACCACTTTTTAAGTGTGTTTTGGCTAAATTTCTAACAACAAAATTATCTCAAAACTATCACATTCAATGCTGCTTCATTCACATTATCTTAATGCAGAAACACTACCTCTATAACTACAAAGAAATCTGTATCTAAGAAATTCCTCAAACAGGTTTACTTCAGCTTATCAACAAGTGCATTAAAGCTGAATATGTATTTCTCAGACAACAAAATAAACTTGTGTTGAGAGCTTTAAAATTGAATTTTTGGTTGATTCTAACTACAAAATATAAGCAAAATACATCAAATGCAACAATCACTAAAGGGGAGCAAAAGTTTGAAGTCTTGCATCATAAACTTCAAGAAACAATACCACAAAATCCACAAGGAAACTTATATGCAAGAAACCCCTGGAACAAGGTTTACCCATTACTTTCAGGCACAAGACTAAAGATGTATCTTTACAAATAGTACCAGACATTTTATCTATTAAAACATGTCACTGTTACACTAACTTTCAGAAATGTATCTCTTGGTATAATTTTAACAACAAAACATCTGTAGTGTAGGTAACAAGCAGAATATAACAAACTGAGTCTGCTTATAAAAGGCTATGTTTTGTTAATATGATAAAAAGAAATTTACCGTTGGAATGTTGGTCGTAGTTCCACTAGTATTGTATGTTAAAGCAGTAGTAGCTACCAAACATCAGACAAATTGCAGAGCTGTGGGTTGTGATACGGCCGTTGTGTTCAATGCTTAACATGAGTGTCTCAGCAGCGAAGCAGGAGGACAATGAGAAAAAACAAAAAATAAGAATTAAAAGTGCTTCAATGTCAACCATATATGCAAATAGAGCTGCACTTGTTGCATACATCCTATGATGAGTCACCCTATTGGTTGAACTTCTAAAGTCAGTGTGGGAAGTAAAAAAAACATCAAACTAAACAACCCAAGAAAACAAGAGGGTGGCAGTTAAATAAGAAGAGGAAGAAAAGCAAGAGGGCTCTGCTGTGTTTACTTGCCACAAACAATAATGCAGGGTGTTGGTGACACATTCTCCATCTGAACCTCCTCTGGAAGGCTTGTCATCTCGATGCAATGGAACAGATGCTTTTTCTTGTCACTAAAATGACTCAGTAAAAGGTGCACCATCTTGACGAGTTCTTTTGAGCAACCACTGGGCCGGCCTCTTTCAGTCTGAAAGTTTTCTTATCCTTGCTATATCAGATCAGATGACATGTTCAACTCTTGACTGAAGTTGTTTTACTAGGGAATGAAGTCCTAACACCATCAATCACATCTTGAAGAGACTTTGGATACCTGGCCACCATTCTTTCTTGCTCTCTCTGTAGTGTTGGATTGGATTCTTACAAATCTTCTTTTCAGACACTTTCCTTGAGGTAGGAAGGCCTGAAACATCTGATGTCAAACACAGATTCTTGACATTTTTCTGATGCCTTGAGAATCTTTTGAATTTCAAATTTCAGGATAAGCCCTGGATAATGGCGTAAGTATTCGTGTTTGAGTTGATATCTGGAAACAGTGCCTGTTCTTAGATTAGAGCATCCTGTTAAGTAAACTGAGGCTTGTGAATTTGCTGAGCACACATTAGGTCTACAATGTTCTTAAGTTGCAAAGCTAACTGCCACACATGATCTTGGGGGTTCTGCGCTTTGTCTCCAATTATGAGAGGTAAAAGTCTTGAGGCGTTTTGAACAGCTTGTCCACAAGGTTTCAGTGTTTTTGGACTGCCCTCACAAGGCTTGGAGGAAGCATCTGTTCCTTTGCACTTAAACTGCTGTTCAAAATTGTGTAGGTGAATTATTTAATTGTCTTGATAAAGTACTTGAGGTAAAGAGCAACATTGTAGGAGAGGGTACCTTCGAAGATGTCATGACCAAGACATGAAGGCTCTTTACCATCACAACAGTCACTGAGAACATCTGGCTTGGAAAGGGTAAGGCTTTACTGACATGAGACCTTGCCAAAACCAAGATTCCAGCATACTTGTCAAAGTATTTAGCACATGAACATAAGACTAATCTTTTTGTCCTGTTCTTGTCACTCCCCAAAAACACCTTTTTGGGCTCAACATATTTGAACACGTCTTTAAAGTACCGGGTTCTTGAGTCTGCTGTTCTTATCGGCCCTGTGTACAAGCTTAGAACAGAGTGTTTTACAATGTCTTAAACTAGAACTGACATACCTTTTAAAAGTGAGCCTAGTCTATTCAAAATATATGTCTGTCCCAATTCATGTATATTCTGCGTTTCCTCAACAATGGTATGAACGGTAGATAGTGGAAGAAGTCACTGTAGTTTAATGTAAAACATACATTTTTGAGATACAGGTCAGTGAAATTAGGCCCATTCACACCAGAGTCATCAGCATCTGAGACACTGGCAGCTGCCTGAATGCTGCCACTTGTAGTGGGATTGTCTGACTTAGGATCTTTGGGTGATCCATAAATCAGGTTTTCCAAACTATGTGTTTTCAAGGGATTTAAATGGATAGTTTACAGAGAGCACACTTTTGCATTCTCTCACTGGGCAAACCACAGGTTGTCCCTCTTTCATCTATGTGTTCTATGTCTTTTAAGTGAGCAACCAAAGCTTTAGGTTCTTCACACTGGCATTCAAAAAGTATTACAATATACATTTAGTCATAGTTATAGTCACATGACCAGCATTTACGCTGCGTCTCGTCTGTTTTACATTTTATAATGAAAAACTGTCTTTATTACATGAAATACATGCAAAAATTGCAGTATTGGCTATTCAATTTCACCACAAATGTATGTACATTTGAGATTTTATGAGTTATTTGAGTCATGATACAAGCGTAATTTACAGTATGACGATGTTATATTACTGTTTTCCTTGATTATTTTAATTACAGTGAAATCACATTAAAAAAGGTAATAAACAGTTTAACAGTTTGCAGACTTTTACTGCCATGGTTTCACAGTTTTTTACTGTAAGATCTACGGACATTTTTACAGCGTATGACAGTAACATGTGACATGAAGACCACTCACTGTATTGAAATAACTGCATTATTGAGCATTAGTGTTCTCCTCCCAGTGTGTTGAGCGGTGGTGTAAGGCAGCTGGTGGTTAGGGAGTTGCCCCTGTGATTTGAATGTTCAGGGTTCGAATCTCAGGACCCTTGAGCAAGGCACCGTCCCCACAAGCTGCTCCCTGGGCGCTTGGTAAATGGGTTAATTGCTTTTTAATCATGTGCAATATCACTGCTTATGTCACTATTACATGCCGTAACAGACTCATATAGAGAACTAAACTACTTCAGCAGCAATTTATTTATCCATCTATAGTATTTATATCCATCTATCTCACTGACAACAGAGTTTTGTTTAGACTTTATATTTTATATTGTTCTTGTCTCTGTATCTCTGTGTCAGTGTAGTCGTAGTATAAGCAATTTCCCCCGGGATCAAGATTTCTGATTCTGATTGTGATAGCTGTCAGTTCTGTTGCATTAGTGAAGGGGGAGCCGGGGCCCATCCCAAGGATGAGGCCAGTTATGTTGTTTTGGACTGTCGGCCATGGATGACTGTGGCATTTTGAACAATCAGTCTCTGTCATCTAGAAATGAGTCTCGTTCATCTGTGTCCAGGGTGTAACTACCTCGTCTTTTGTCTGGACTGATGGACATTGTTGTCCTTTCTGTTTTGCTCTTAGGAGGTTTTACACTTGAGACTGATCAGATGCTCCTGGCTAATATACATCACTAGAGGAGAAGATAATTGAAATATAAATAATTTAGCCTGAGTCATAAATATTGGATATAAATCATTTTATCCATTCACTTCCCTGGCTTTAGAGACTAAATGGACTGTTGTGCCTCATATTAACCCCTTAACTCTCAGGCTTTTAACATCCCAAGGCTTATTACTGAGTTACTGCATGGAAAACTTTACCAATATGTAGAGATTTACAGCATCAAATTAGAGTCACAGATTCAAACCTACCCAGTATGGGCACCATAAATAACAATTCTGATCTTGTCAGTTTGAATACAATATTATTTTAAACACTTTAATGTTTAAAGTGACCAGAAAATGCATCCAAACCTCAACCTTACGGTAAGAGTAGTGTGTTTAAAAATGATGTCATCTCAAGCTTTGTTTTAGTGCTTAGCCTTGTCCTAACTTCACCAAAAATAGAGGTTTCTTTTCGGATTGCCTGATTGTTAAGTCTATTGCTTTATTATTAAGTGCATTAGGATTGCCAGGGGGTTGGTCTGGGGTTGGTGAAGAATCGAAGGTCTGGTTGCTCTGGAATTATTACTTAACAGACTGCAGATGTTGTACTTAAATTAATAACAAATTACTGATAGAACTGATAGGAAAATGTCTATAAATGCCTATTTTTATTGTGTAAACTCTATATGCCACCAAATATAGTGTAAATCTCAAATATGCCACCAAATATATTCCCAAAATACACCTAAAAAGGGAGAGATGGGGGCGGGGGGTCTCTGAGAGAAACACAGAGAGAGAGAGAGAGAGAGAGAGAGGGAGTGAGAGACAAGACAGGGAGGGAGAGAGAGAAAGAGACAGATAATCTACTGTCCCTAAAGGAAATATTAAAACATTATATAAGCTCATAGTGTCTGCAAATGAGAGCTTTTTTTACATTATTCAGATACATTCTGTGATGTTCTTCCTGTGCTTTCCCTGTTTTTTGGCTTTTCTAATGTTCTGTCTTCCCCCTCTTTTCTGGGGGAATCTTTGTGTATGTGTCTGTTCCATGTGGATCTGTTTACGCCCTAGCCCCGCCTTTAGCCACGCCCCTCGTTGTCCTGTGTCTAGTTCCTGACTCCGCCCCTGCCCAGGTTCTCTCACGTCCTTCATTAGTAAAATCCCCCTGTGTTTCAGTCTATTGTCCTGCTGCTCTTTGTAAAATTCGTGTTCATTACTCTGGTTCTGTAGTTTCTAGCTGTGTTGGTTTTCTTGTGTCTTTGTTGGACTTGTCTATCGTCCTCTTTGTTTCTCTGGTGCTCCTGTTCTTGTTACTCTTGTTTTTGTAGTTTCTGGTGTTTTTGTGAAACTCCGGCCCCCTCGTTTTTGTTACTTGTTCTTAGTATTAAACCTTTTGGATCCTGTGATTACGTCTTGCTTGTCTTGACCCCCAGATCATCACACATTCAAAGAGAAAAAAGGAGGAATAATGAACTAAGTATGAGCCATATCAAGAAAGGCAAGGAATTATTTGGAGCTAGTAAGGCTCATTTATTATGAAGGCAAATGAGACCTTTTTTTTTTACTATGTTAAATGGATTCAAAGAGAAAATGTTAACAAAGTACAAACCCTATCAGGAAATGCAAGGAATTGTGCTGATCCGGTCTACAATAACCTACTGTACCATTTCTAAAAACATAATCCGCCACACAGGACTGCACTGTGTCCTCCAGTTCAGGAATGTCTTGTGACGTGTGTCGTGTAAGGCTTTGTAAAACAAAAGGTATATTTATAAAGGTATAATATGGTTTTGTTAAAAAATTCCTCTGATGATGAAACCTCACTGTCATTACATTCACAATTTTTTTGACAGACAAGGAACTGTTGGTTTGTAAATTCTCATATTTCTTATTTATTTCTCTCTTTCTCATGTGTCTTATGTTTCCTTCTCACGTTTTCAGCGCAGGAATGTTAATCTCCGGCTAAAGGCTGAGGATGAAAGTTCTCGTTGTTTTATTCATGACGGTACTTTGTGCTTAAAGGTACAGGTTCAGACTGTAGTGATGAAAAAGCCACAGGCGATGATGGAACATTTAGTTTATCGCCAATAGTGAAAACGAGAGGTTACTGACCAGCCAAGAGTCTTCATTATTGATTACTGACCGCTTAAACGTCCAGGTTTCTCTTGCCCTCATAACTTTTACTGTTTATAGGTCCAACAATAAGACTAGTCCCAATTTTATATTTATACAGTAAACCCCCACTTTAACATGGATCAGCAGTTGTGGTTTCAGTCCATTCAATTTTTCTGAACTACCTGTTCGCTGAAGCCCTATTTCATATTTGGGGTTTACACTATAAAAATAGGTTTTTAAAGACATTTTTTTGTTCTACCACATCACAACAATGCTTTAATATCTCTCTCTATATATATCTCTATATATATTCAACCTCTCTCTCTCTCCTCTCTCTGTCTCTCTTTCTCTCTCTCTCCTCTCTAGAGCTCTCTCTCTCTAATCCTTTGTTTTATTTCAGTATTAAGAGACATGAATGCTTCATGCAGGCGGGGAGAGTGTTTCTTCTTTGCTTGCTGTATAATTTAGCCCACTGTAAAAATGTGCCCTGTGATCGGACGCTTCCGAGGCTTGAGGTTTGCACCGCTTTCATCATCACACAGCTCAGAGTCAGGCATGACATTCTCGCCATCTCTCTCACGCACACACACACACACACACACGCACACACACGCGCAGTATGAGAGATATACACGTCCCTGTGAGAATGAGAAATCAATACTGTGTCGGCGTGGCAGGCTGTGGCGCGGGATACGCTGTGTATTGTAAATGATTCTGATGACGCTGGCGTTGGGTGGGGAGTTGTTTCCACTGCCTGAGATTCTCTCGAGGGGCTACGGCCGTTAGAACACCGCCGACCTTCACACACCTTATTTCATTTCCTTTTTGAAATACAATACTGTGGGAAACTATTATGCCTAATTTTTTTGCATTGTTACTTTTTGTACATTGTTAATTGTTTCTCTCTTTTTTTTGACCTTTGAATCTATCTGAATTAGTGTTTTTTTAAAGGCCTCATTTGCATACACCATAAATGTTTGACTGCAGGGTGTGAATTAATAAGTTAGCTTTGCTAATGGTTCGTTTAGGTTTAAAAAAAAAAAAAATAGAGCAAAGAAAAGGAAATTATTTGGATGAATTGCGTAATTGTCTGCTGTGGAAGGGGGTTAGAGCCGGGCGGGCGGAACGCGGGGCAATTAAGGGCCGAGTTCTGGCCGCGCGCCAAGGTTGGGTGAGGTGAACTGTGAGCTTTAAAGGAATAAATACATGAGTAGTTACAGATCGGAGAGAATGGGAAGTGCAAGGGATGTCGGTGCTTTTACATCCTTGCGCCTCTCGGTACCTGAATATCCAGATAACCTTCAGCAGCGTCTCTCAGCTCATCTGTCGGTGTCAGCCAGGCCTGGACCATGCGCTCCTTTTCTCTGGGCCACGGCCAGATGTGAAGGACAAACGTCTCCTACCTGCTTTACAGGCCAGCAGGCCCAGGCCCTGAGGTCCTGCAGAGCTGGAGGCCAGTTTAGCTCCAGGCCAGGGCTCCCGGAATGAGAGGATAAATTAGCAAAGATGTAATGTTTACAGACACGGAGTTCCAAGTCAACTGGTTTAGTAACACTGGGGATGAGCAGGGGAAAAAATCATAGTGAGAGAATGGACAGAGTTCAGAATCAGCAAAAACAGTCAGCGAGGACCTCACAGCTGGATCACAGCAGGCAGAAGCACAGTCCAGTGAACAGGCAATATAATCCAACACTGTGATACAGTCAGAGGAAACAGATCCAAATTACCAGGCAAAATAACAAATCCTAGTACAGGGTCAGTGCACGGTCAGACAGGGAAGAAAAAAAATGCAACACTTTGTAAGGAAATGCAGGAAACAGTGTCCTGTTTATACAGTAAGTGAAGATGGAACTCAAGAGTCTTTCTGAAACTCTGGTTCTTGTCCTGTTTTAACCCCATCTGCTTTTGTTTATGGTTTTTATTTTGGTTTGGTTCTGCCCCCTGTTCGGTCCTCCCAACCAAGGTGTTCACCATTCTCTCCCTCTTTGAATAGTCTGAAGTTCTTCTACTTTTTATGGAGCAACCCTGATACTGTCTGTATTGATCCTGTTTTATAGTTTAGCCTGGATTCTCTGTAAGATTTACCTTGGTTTGTTTATCCTGATGCGTATGTGTTCGGTCAAGTATGTAAATAAAATGTTAGTTTACACCTACAGTCCTCCTTACCTGCCGTCACATTGTTGGTAGTGTTGGAAACAGAGAGGAATTCAACCAATGTTTGCTCTTGAAACTGTCCATCGTATTTATTTTTATTACAAAAATAATGTTAGGAATTGCGTGAGCCAAT
Organism: Brachypetersius altus; assembly: GCA_037974465.1. Classification (NCBI taxonomy): domain Eukaryota; kingdom Metazoa; phylum Chordata; class Actinopteri; order Characiformes; family Alestidae; genus Brachypetersius; species Brachypetersius altus. Next base: position 12,413 of record JBBPDB010108384.1, read on the forward strand.
CAGGTATTTATTATATTTAACACCACTGCATACATACAGAACCAGACTGCTAACAACGTCACTATACAGAAGTCTGCTTTTCGTAAAAACCGCATTGTTGTGTTTTGGTAAATAAAATGTCTAAAAATAAAGTATAGTGAATAGTAAAGTGAATATAGTGAAAAAAAAACCTAAATATGCCCCCAAACCTGCTCCCAGAACACTTTAATTTCATGTTAAACTCAGTTTAATGCACTACCCTTAAATAAAACATAAAGGTAAATGAATAATTAGAATCAGAAAACTTTATTGCTTAAAACACCGTTAGCATTAGCGGTTAGCATTAACAGCGTGCAAAGACTCGTACACAAACAAAAGGTCGAAATAACTTTCTCTACCAGCATGTTTAGACAGGGCACAGCTTATTAATACTAAATAAATTGAGATAACTGTTGAAAACACGGAGCAGTCATGCTCCATGCTGCAGCAGCTTCTTCTTATTCTCTTCATGGCGGTTGACAACTGCTGGACTGGTGACGGTAATACAGTTAGGTTATCAGAAAAATCTGTGTAAAACTGAGGGATTACTCTACACACATTAAGGTCAAGCCACAGGACTGGATTTTGGTACTTCCTTTCTATGGAAACATACAGTATATACAGAACAGCATATTCCAAGTGGAATTGTGTGTAAAACTTGTATTTCATGAATAATCTGTCCTCTCTAGTTATTTCACAGGGTTGGGTATAGCTATAGTTTTGGACAGAGCTGTAATGCACCCATTTTATTTCTGCAGTCACACCGTGTATGTATTTGACAATAAATATCTGAAACCATGCTGAAGACCTCAAACCATGTTTAAGAACATTTTAGACAGAGTATCTATTAGATTAATGTTTCCCAACCTGGAGTCCAGCCCCCCCTTAGGGGGGCGCTAGAGATCACAGGAGGTCCACACATTTTGTCTGCACTGAGGTTACCAAAATTTGTACACATTAAATTAATAAAGTGTCTGAGAGTTGAATCCCAAGACTGCTAAGGAACTCTGAGGTTGCCTGAGCAAGGAACCATCCCCACACACTGGTCCCTATGTGTTCTGGCTGCCCACTGCTTCACTTGGTAAATGGGTTGAAATGCAAAGGAAGAATTTCATGCTGTCGCGTGGTTTACGAATGACAGAATTTTCACTTATGTGGAAATATTACCTAAAAGATTAGCCAAACCACTGCAAAACTAAGGGATATGTTGCATCAGTTAAATTGTGTTTGGTTATGTAGAGTTGTTTGTAGTTTTACATTCACTGTGGCAACATAAACGTGTTCCAAGGGAATTCAATGAAATGTAATGAAAAATGGGAATGTAATGAAAAACTTTCATTATTCTAGAACTAAAAAGTGAAACAATGACTTTTTGAACAAAAATGCGTTGTATTTGTGAACAATCATGTGTTGCCTGTTGCTTAAAAAGCTACTTAAAAAACTCAGCCTTTAAAAAAATCAATCGGCCAATTTAGCCGTATACAAATCGGACCTGGCCTTAATTGTTTATGAAAGGTCAACCTCCATGAATCTGGCTTGTGCAAATACTTCCCCTGCAGCTCAAAAGACCAGAGCCTGTTTGGTCAGCACAAGCTTCAGATTGCTGTGGGGTCTCCTGGGATGGCTGAGGAGGAAAACCTCCACTGAAAGGCAACAGAGGCCCTCCAGAGAGGCAGCCATATCCACTTGACCCACTTTTGCAGTCCTAGTCGTCTGTTTTGGAAAGAGCTTTGCTAACTGGAGAGCTGGGAGCTGCTGGAAACACTTCCTTGGCTTTTCACAGCCAAGCCTTTTATCCTAATTCATGAATGCAAGATGTAATTCGCCCCCAAGTTTCCAAATTGGCCCAATGGTCCTTCGGAAATTTTTTTTTTTTTAACCAAAATCTCTTTAGAATTATCATTAATGTTAGCCTTTTGTCAAAGAAGCCATCCAATATGACCTGCATCACTATATCAAGAAGATATACATTAGCGTCCTAAATGGTGTAGTAACCATGGTAATAACAACTTTAATTAAGAAAAGTGTATTACAGAAGCATCCTAACCTCAAAAGTAAACTCTTCTAACTTTAGGAGAACCCCTCGGCTGCCCTGACCGATTATTATAAACCGATCTGATTATTTAAACTGCGGGCCGTGTGATAACGCCGTTAGCCGATCAACTCAAGAGCCCGTTGCACGAGGCTCTCCCTTCCTTTTGTGGTACAATTAACAAATGGGCTTTGTTTTTTCACTAAAGGTGATTTTCAAAGCGAAGTGTGTGACTGTGTGTGTGTGTGTGTCAGAGAGAGAGAGAGCGAGAGAGAGAGTGTCCCTATACTTTTGTCCAAATAGTTGTGTATGACAGCTCTGTCCCAGTACTTTTGTCCACATTGTCCAGTTGGTCTGGTTTAAAGTTCAGAGCAGGACGTTGTTTAATCTCCATTTTCTGAAGACAGTAATGAAGAGACTCTGGTGATACAGTGTTACGGACTGGAGCCTGGTAAAGTTACAGTGGCAGCAGGTAACAGTTACTTCGCCAGATCACATGTTGCGTTAGTTGCTAGGTAACAGACATAAAAGTGGATCATCAACATTAGATCGCTTCTTTAGGATTCCTAACTCGAGATAAGATAGGATTCCTAAATCCAGTTTTGCTTACGGATTTGCTTCTGTAATACCAAATTGAAAAAATTCCTTTCTCAGCTTTATGCTTAAGATAGGAAGTTTCTGTAATACGGCCCCTGGTTCCCCCTCATCTGACAATCACTGTCTAAAAGTGTCCGGACCGCTCACATTTAAACTGGCAAAGAATTAAATCTATTAAGACAGAGGTTAAGTCAAGTTTATGCTTCACTGAGTGGAGCAGGATACAGGAGCATTCACTAGGCCTGTTAAAGAGCGCTCTTTTAAAGCAACAGAATGGGTTTTGCTCCCTGGCTTTGTTGGATTTCTATGTGGTCAGTGTTCTGGGCTTCATTGGCAGTGGACAGATACCAGCCGGAGCACATGGCCTGCTCTGACCTCTCGACCCCCCCTCCCCTTCTCTTTGTGCCCTCGTACTCTGGCAGCTGTTCTGAAGGCTGTAGCCTCCACTCCCTGCATGGGGTGCAGCAAGAGCATGACCCAACACAATGCCTTTATCTGTACCCCAACCATCCACCAAACAAGCGCTTCTTTGTGGGCCACTAGAGACAACAGAGGACCCCATGTCTTAGAGAACAGGATGCAGAGCATTAGAACAGTGGAGCCGCTGCCTATTCTTTGATGTGTAACTGACATCATTAAAACAAAATGCTTCCTTTCTTACAGCTTTCCTAAGCGTGGTCTTCTGAATATACTTGTATCATAACTTAACCCTCTGAGGTCTGAGGCCTTTCTGGCACTTTCAGGCCATTTGCTACACCTTTACATTAATAAGTATTTCATTTAACTAAAAACATCTAAGTGACAAGTATTGTTACATATTGAAAAGCCTCAGTTATATGAGAGTAAAGTGAATGTAATGTAATTAGTTTTTTTTTTTAATATTGTGTAAACAGGACAAAAAATTATTTTCAGGAGGTTTTCAAACAAGGTAAAAAAAATACACAAAATGAAGCGTGACATAAGTTCATGGTAAGTTCACAGTCGCCAGTGTTTTGGGCCCACCCTCAGATTTAAGAAATAGTTATATGCTTTTTTTTTTAAACAATTCTATTACAAGAAAACGTTAGAAATACTTCAAACAAATGTACCTGGTTTGAAATATTTTATACTCCATAGAAACACATTGTTTATCCACAAAGTCTCAAACCATTGGTTTTGAAGAGACACGTCAGGTCTGTCTTTAGTCACTGACATTCACTTTGTGTTGAAAAAAGAAAATTATCAGCAAAGAGTCGACAAGTATTCCACAGTTAATTCTGGTTTAAGCATTCTTCAAAGTCATATCCTGTCCTGAGAAACACAAACTTTAGAGAGGGATGTCTCGTTCTCCCCAGTCTCCTGATCTTTCTCCCAGTGAACTGCAGGGACCAGCTGGAGACCAACAAGTTGAAAATGATGCAGACACAACTGTTTCTGCTGAAGAAAAAGGTGCTGGGAGGGATTGAGCTAGTGTTGTTTTGGCGGCCTGTTTAAATTTAAGTTTTAGTCTAGTCTTTGTGTCAAGCTGTCATTTTAATTTTTATTAGTCTTAGTCACATCCAAACTCTTTTAGTCTAGTCAAGTTTCAGTCGACTAAAAGTCTGAGCATTTTAGTGTAATTTTAGTCCGAATTATCCACGACTATTTTTGTCTAGTTTTAGTCAATGAAAGTTGTATTTTAGTCTCTTTTTTTAGCAATGCAATACTATTTAACCCAGGCAATATAGCATAAGTACCTGGTAGAATAGACAAAATCAAAATTTTCTTTGTCAAAACTATTTCACAATTCAAACAAGGTTATTATCTTATTATTATGCTATTGTTACCTTATGGACTAAAGAATAATATGCATCCATTCCAGACACGGAAGAAACTGTTTTGAATTTAAGACATTTATTTTGCCAACCAATAAATAAAATACATAAAAAACACACACATTTAAATAAAACAAATAAATAAAATAACATCACCAGAAGGTGCAAATAAAAAGAAAATGTTTTTTTTTTATTATTTAAATTATTATTCCAACAAATATAGTCTACTCAACCAAATCAGAACAATTTACGATATTTAGTCATCATTTTCATTGATGAAAGCAACACTAGGTTATTTCCAAAAATTGCTGGAAAGAATGTGGCGAATCTCTGCTGCTGCGATAAGGAGGCGGGGTTCCTTTGATGAAACTTCTACAAACACTTTCACATCCATTAAACTGTGCTTACAGTGTATATTGTTACACTCCAAAGCCAGTCGGCTATATTTGTTTTAAGAATTTCTAACATTTACTCATCAAAAAAGGAGAGTATTGTTTTGTTTTTTTAATCTAAGAATGGGCCCAAAATTCTGGCCTGTTGTGTGATTTATAGAAGTCTTAAAAGAGGATATAAACCAGTTGGATCCTCAGCTCCAGTCCTGGAGGTCCAGTGTCCAGCACAGTTTGGTGATGTTCCTGGTCAAACACGTTTGGTATAGAACTGTGCTATACACCAACCCTCCAGGACTCATAGCTGCACTTAATGCTGAACCTTTTAGTTGAGTAGCAGCGCATATTTGTTTCCAGCTGTTTTTAGTCTGTTCATAAGCTGTACTGCTGTAAAATGGAGTAAAATTCTGCTGCCTGCAGGAGGTATGGAAGTCTTACAGTCATTAGTTACAGAGACAGTCTTAAATGTTGTTAAAACTGTTGCTGATTAATCTTCACCCTCTGAGTAAGTGTCTCTTTGTCATGGGAGGGGCCGCGAAGCCCCGTCCCGGAGCTACCTCGGAGCAAACAGGCAGGGAGCCAAGGATCCATTAGGATGCGTTTTATTTCAGAAAGCCAAAAAGAAAACAAACAGGCACGCCGTAAATACTCAGAAACCAGAACAGGAACAAAACGAGGTGCTCTAAAGCGATAAGGGGAAACTGAAATACACAGACTTAAATGCAGAACATAACAAAGTAAACTCAAGGCAGCTGGGAACCAAGGAACACATAACTACATAACCAAACCCTAGAAACACGTTTCAAAATAAGAGCCCCCCAGAACACAGAACAGAACCAGAATAAAACACAGCAGAAACATGACTAAACAGAACAGAACAGGAAACTTAAAAGCAGTGGCTCTGACCAGCCACTGGCCGGACCATGACACATAGTAACACAATCTTTATGAGCATCTCAGCTGTGCTGCTTACGTTGAGAGTCAGAGGCAGAATTTAATGCTGCATAAGAGACATTTGAAAGACACCTTTGATCTACAGACAGCTATGTTAAGGGCATCAAAGGCAGGAAGCTGACTATTAACTGAAAGGTTAAAGGACTGCCATGGCACAAACATTGCGACCGGAGACAAAACACGTCAGATGAGCTCTCTGCAGCTCTCCAGATATAGGTCTGATTTTTCTTCCAGGCATGACGAACTGTAAGTGCACAATGACGTGATTTACTAGGAACTGTCCTAGTGGGAGCAGGTCGCTTTAGTATAAATAGGTGGAAAGGTCTAAAATGTGATGCTTGCTCTGGAAAAGACCTTGCACTTTATCAACTATACCCTCAGAAACAAAAATAAATATTCTGTCGCTGTCACAACAAGAGGGCTTTTTTCACATATTTCTGCATTATTGCCTCATGCAGATGAAATGACTGCAGAGAAACATATCAGCAATTTATAATGGTGGTTATAGGAAACAGTTGCAATATCCACAAAGCAAATATAACCATTTTCCTATTATGCACAATGAAAACATACATGTGTCATCATTGATCATTTTGAAATAGTAAAATCTGAAAAAATATTTTGAAAATAACATTTTCTTTGGTTATTATTTTTCTCTGCATGCGGTATGGTGTAACTGGCTGCATTCTCCTGTGGCACTTTTGCACTGATAGCCTTTAAATGATCACTTGGCAACTTGTGAAAGGTTCTCCCAGCTGCTTTCACCTACCACAAATTATGGCAGTTGCTGCTGGGGAGGGGGGGAGGGGAGGGCAGTGTGGTGGTGCAGGAGATGTTACTCGGGATCCAATATGATTTAATTCTCAGAATGTTGAGGCAGGTCGCTGAACGCTTTTTGGACAAAGGTATGGTGGTGGGATGGAAGTGGTTTTCAAGTTTGTGGGGGGGATAGTGGTGCTCAGAGCCAGCTGGTATGCCTGTCATCTAAGCACACAGACAGGAATACTGGGTTCGGAGCTGAACGTATTATTGTACTATGGTGCTCTGATGGCCTGGGACAAGTTGACCCTTGCTGTTCTTAATGATCTGACTTCTCAGCTGTGTGTGCCCCCTCTGTAGTCATCCATGGTTTCTGGTTGTGGTGATGGTCTTGAAGACGTCCTTGAGGCACTTGCTGACGTGGATAGTCACGGACACCATGTAATCCTGGTAGTACGACCGGTAGTGTTCAAGGTCAAGTTCAAGTTTATACATAAAGCACATTTTAAACAACCGGAGTTCTCCAAAGTGCTAATCAGTGTGGTCTGTGAGCCAAATTAATGTAAGGTAATTTATAAAAATCAGGAAATAAAAATATGTTTTAAGATAACATTCAAAGGATGGCAATGTCGAGGCCTGCCTTACGTCGAAGGTTAATTCATTTCAGAGCAACTCTTTGCTTCAATCTATATTTAGGGATTTCTGGAAGATTCAGGTCTGCTGATCTCAGTGTTCTTAGTGGAACACAGGCTTAAAGGCTGTTGGAAATTTAAGATGGAGCTTTGCCATACATTGATAAAATGTATCCTTAACTGCAGAGGGAGCCAGTAAAGGAAGGTCAGTATAGCAGTGATGCGCGCTCATTTATATGTTCCTGTAAGAAGACACTTGTCAAAAAACAGAGACTTCAAGAGAAGTGAACTGCAGAGTATTAAAAACTTTGGTGTTAAAAAAAAGCAGGAGTTTATGGCAAGTGTTTTTTCTGATTTCTGATTATCATTAACAATCTCAAAAGCCAAGTGCAATTTATCTTTCTTCCATTTATGCTGTGGTGTGGTCATATATGATAGAAAGGTCAATTTACACACTTTGCAATATCTAATGAATGAATGTCTCTGGCCCATCACAAACTGGGCGAGATTAAGTCCATGAGAGTTAAAAACTCTCTGATTAGATTCAGTAGACCTGAATATCAAACAATAAAAATATACAGCAATAAGGACTCTGTCATATCTTGGCATCACTCCAGCTGAGAAATTAGAAAAGTCATTCATGTAGTCCTTGTGGTTTCTAGGTGGGCAGTATATCATAGTGCACAGCACTGGGTAAAATTAACCCAGCTCAAACATATTCAAAAACTATGATTGATGGTTGTTTACAATGCAGACTTTAGTTTAAAACAGAAGAATCTCTCCAAGGTATCCTCAGAAAAACTAAAAGATAAGCTGTGAAACAGTGGTAGTTCAAAAAAGTTGAAAAAATATTTTAAAAGTCCTTTAAGCTATTAGCTGGCATCTACCAGAGCTATCCTGGTGAAAGTCAAGTCCTGTTTAATTTCTGACAGAGAATCCTTGTTTAGAGGTTGAAGGCTTAGGAAACTGAAACCTCTTTCAAAGAGGCTGATGGAGGTGGAGGACATCAACCTGTGTGGTGGTAGCCTAGTTGTAGGATACTTGCCTCTTGACCAAGAGGTCATAGGTTCGAATCCTACCTTCAGCATACCACCACTGGGTCCCTGAGCAAGACCCTTAACCCCAAG
>JBBPDB010108390.1:0-20713 GCA_037974465.1 Brachypetersius altus
TATTTTATTTTTGAAATATTCATTTATCGGCCATTATAAATGCAGATACCGATAGTTTGGAAAATGCCTAATATCGGGCGATAATATCGACCTGCCGATAAATCGGTCGGGCTCTAACATTTACATTCCAATAAAGGTTATTGATAACATGCTATTGAAGTTTGACTTTTTGCACCATTACGATTCATCATATCTTCTGTTCCATGAAAATGGTTCTTTAATATATTTGCATTTTTTTAAGCTATTGTCCTTAATGACATTGACATTTCACCCCTTACATTACTTTTACTTTTATACTTTAAGTAGTTTTTTGGCTGGAAGCAGTAGGTCATCCGGGTACTTCTTGCCTACTGTTTTTCAAATACTATGAATTTGGACATACTACTCACCTCGCATACTGTTTTCGCATACTATATAGTAGGAAAGTATGAGATTTCGAACACAGGCAGAGAGACAGAAATAAGTGAGGGGAGCAAGGAAAGGGTGACAGAGGGGTGGAACGAGGAAAAAGGAGGAGTGCAATGGGGGAGAGAGGGTGTATGAGGGAGGAACAGAGACAGAAAAATGCAATGATAGCGTGAGGAAAAAACAGCAACAGAAGAAGGAAGCAATGCATTATTAGATGTGTAATTAGAGGGGAAAGCAGCAGAGAGAGAGAAAGAGTGTGGAAATAATCTATGGTAGTTGGTGCACAAAAATAACCCATAGTGGATTTGTATAGTCATTCCAATCTGTTAGTGTTTGTTAAGTGACACTGTGTTATTAGGAGTACAGCACTGAGGAAGAATTCGAAATCTATGAAGCTATAAATAAACAAAATAGACACTGACCTCCCCACTACAAAAGAAACAGCAAAAGACAACCAAGTATCTGTTCCTCCAGTCTAACCAGTTCATTATTGGATGTTGTGTGAGGTAATTAGCATACGGCACCTCGTTAAGGTGCGTCTAACTAGAAGCGCCACTTAATTGAGACGCGGTCACGCTGCATACTGAGCCAGTGCTTCATTACAAACCACCATGGTGAACGTACAATGACCCCAAACCTGTCAAGTTTTATAGTCTCTGAGATTTTCACACACCTACAGCTGCACACACACACACACACACACAAGCAAGAAAGAGAAGCTGCATGTACTGTCAGTATAGTCAGGCAAGATAAATTGCACTAAATCTTATTTTTTCATTTTATCCTTATCAAACCTAACAAATTATGTATCAGCAATACATAAAATCTACAAATTCATACACTGTGATCAATGCACCCCAACTTCTTGCCAGCAATTTTATTTATTCTTGTTTTGAAAAGAACTACAATGACAGCGCAATAAAACGTCCTCTTTATGGCACAATTACATCAAAGTGTTTCCATTTCTAACTGAACAAAGCACAGAGTAAAGCCATCTCGGTAAATGTTTACCGTAAATACATCCATCCAAAATGACTAATGACCGCTGGCTAACCCCAATTCACTCTTCTTTTCAGTAGTGAGAAAACAGCAGGCCTTAATATGTTATTTTTAGCCAAGTATGGAGCAATAACGCCAGTCTGAAAACGCAATGGGCCTTTTTATTACATTGTTAGTCCTGGGTCATATCAGGCGTAATCCATTTTGTACTATCCATCAAACTCTTATTTCTCTGGAATGTTTGACTGAGATGTTACCTTTGCTCGAAAAATCTTCTGACTGCTGATGACTTCAGCTCATGCAAGGAATAGACAAAAATGTATATTTATATAAAAAATGAGGAAACACAGAAATCGAAACACAGAAAGAAATTATTATAAAAATTTTTTTGTAATATTGCTGTCACGGTTTCTGTGTTTGTTTTCTGTTCTGTTTGTTCACGTCGAGGGTCTTTTATTTTGACGTTCTTGTCTGTTTGGTCCTGTTGTCACGTGTTTTTGTTATCACCTGTTTGCGTTTGGGTCCCTGATGACTGATGGTATTTTTGTTCTGCTTTGTGTGTTTTTCACTGTCAATCCATCACCCTTATTACCCTGTTCTGTTCCTGTTTCTGCACCCTTCGACAATAAAGGAAGCAAAGAATGGATGCCTGCCTGTCTGTCTCTGGTCTACGGGAAACATCACGGCAGCGGGTTCACCCCCGCACCCGTTACAACATTAGAAATAACTGGGATAGACTAGAAAAGAGAGTGGGAATGATTCTTCTTTGGGATGATTGAATACTATTTGTTTTGTTTGTTTTGTTTTGGAAAAACTTAATTAGCTTATTTTCCCCAACATTGCCAAAGATTCAGTATAACTGCAGTACAATTGATTGTTACAGTGATTTTTCAAAGGTATAAGCAAAGTGTAGCTGTTACACTACCAGAGATCTAAGTACACTCCCATGAAAGACATCCCTAAAATAGACAGCACTTAAAAAGAACCTTTCCAGCAATGTGAGGTAAGCAAGACGAACATAAAGGCTCATCTCATTGTGGAATAAAAAGGATCTGATAGTGGAACTTATGGAAGACAAGGTTGCTGTCCTCCGTAAAGCTATCAGAGCTTTCCACAAATAAAAAATATTCACATGTGGTGGTTGTAAACTGATGGGAAGGGCATCCGACATAAAATCTAAGCCAAAGCCAAATCAAACATGCGAGTCACAAGCAGAGATTGTGGTTGTATTGTGATGATTTACTGTCCCTGTAGAAGATTATATACTCTTATTCAGTGCAGCTGTACAAGAACAAGACACACACACACATACACTCAGATCAGCAGTGAAATGCAACCTCCACATCGACCTAGAGCCAACTAAAGTGTTGGCCTAAAACTGTCTACGATACCAGCCTCATCTCCGAGTCGAGCCTGACCTCTGTCTGGGATACTCTCTACAGGTCCAAGAAAAGTGTCAGAGGAGTTCCAGAATAACCAGCAGGAACAAAAACAACCAGACCCCAGACAACGAAAAATAAAAGAGCAGAGACAATAGGTGTTTCTGAGGTAGGGTTGCATGAGCTTCTTCTTCTAGCCTCATCACAGCCCCTCAGAGGCAATAAAGAATAACTGAGGTGCTGAATGAATGCTCAACAACAATTCCTCTGTTTAATAGCCTCACTTCAATGCAATGGAAGTATTTGGCGCGCACTGTCACTTTGATGTCCATGCTACTACGTCCCCAAACATCTATTTCATCTCTCATTAAAAGGTGGTAGCATTCATAAACCGATGCCTAAACAATATAAACGAGGAAGCAGACAGATTAGGTAGCAGTCTGGGTTTTTGCAAATACTCTCAAAGCACCAATTTACCAAAGACCAGAGAGCTGCACAGTGAAGCACATAGTAAAGATATTTCACCTGGCCAATTAAACAGCATCCAGTCCAGACTCATGGGTCACTAGGGCTTTCAGAGCACCATCGTAATAAATCATCAGTCTTTATTTAGTCTTCAAGAACAACGGTTTATTGGAAATGAGTTCAGAAGTCCCATTATGTTGTTGTCCTGGATTTTGAAAGGCTATTTTAGGCAACACTTACTGCAAGCTTAGTGCAGCCCAGTTTCTATTATACACATGGTACTACAGAATCTCCGCATGAGAATCCTTACAGCAATCTTCATCATTACTATGTCTATCTCAAACTGTCCATCCAGCCTGGTGTCAGGTATTTCTCAGCAAACAACTAGCAGTCATGATTGCACTTAAAGAGATCAGTGCTTTTTCTTTTAAACATACTGCAGGGTTAATATCTTATGCAATCACTCCCCATAGAGCTGTTTTGTCATCAAGAGCAGCAAATCAGACTGAAAACATCATGTCCTGAGAGCAGGAAAAGCTCCACTCGCTGCAGAGCGCGAGATCTGTCACTCTTGTTGAATGCTGAAAAACAGCCTGTTCTTTGTGTTTATTTCTTCAGGTTGACAGCAATGCCTGAACGAGTCTATGCTGCAGAGAAGTGACAAGGTTTGTTGTCACCTTCCTTGATCGATGCTGTCAGGCATGAGGAAGTATGTGTGTGTGTGTGTGTGGGGGGTGGGGTTGTTGTATGATTGTTGTAAGAAAGACCCTTTCATCAAAGAACAAGCAATCCTGAATTAATCCTTTCAGTTCTACATGAAAGCTTCACTGCTTTTGCATCTGCTTGTGTTTCACATGATCATGTTAATATTTCTGTAAGTATTATATATCTGCAGATACAGCAAATGAGATTATTTCACCAAATAAACACATTAATAAGAGACATTAGCCCACTGGCACAAAAAGATTAAATAATGTGTCTAAATATATTACCATCAAAAGATGAATGTGTAACAGGCTTGCCCTCTCTGGTCTCACTTCTCTGTTTCCTGCTCCTTCTGTCGCCCCTTGATTTTGTTCATGTGTTTTCTGTTTATTTTAGATTCCCAGTCACGCCGCTGCACCACATGCTTCCAGTTTTCAGTCCTGCCCAGCTACGTCATATTATCACCTGTAACCACACCCCTTCAGAGTCATCCATGGTTATACTTCGTGTATTTGTATCCCTCTCTGTTCACGTATAGCTGTTAACCATAACTCCTACCATAACTCCTACCCAGTATGTGACTCCCCGTTCTGTACATTAGCACTTGCTGTATTTGCTTGTTCTGTTCATAAAGTGACCACTTGTCATACGTTAACACAGCACAGGACAGGGTGAACAGTGTAATTTTTTTTTCTCTGCATTTAACCAATTAACCAAGTGAAGCAGCTGGCAGCCAGGTACACAGTACCCAGAGGCTGTGTGTGGGGATGGTACCTTGCTCAAGGGCACCTCAGAGGTGCCACTAGCAGTACTTTTTGTTTGTTTGCATAAATAAAGTCTATACGGTTCGCATTTGCACCCCTCCTTGTCTTCCCTCACTGCACAATGTTACAGAATGAAGGAAATCTAAACTGTAGGCCTTAGCAAATATATAGTGCTAGCACCAGGTGGTAGAACAAAAATGTTGACAGTGAAAACTAGAGTTTTCTAGGGATGGCCAGATTCATTTTAGCCCACATTTAATACCGAGTATCAGTTGATATTGATCTAATATTTGTCTCTTCATTCAGAGTACAATCACAGTGTACACAGTTACTTTAAAGCAACCCAATTTAGGCAAGATGTTTTGTGCTGTTTGTGCTGTTTGAGCCAATAATGTTCTACTAATTATTTCAAATATGTCTCCTCACACAAGGAGGCAGACATCTGGTCTTAATTAGAAATATTTGTGCACAGAGAATTGGCAAGAGATTCTGCTGGTTCTCAGTGTCATGATTCTGGCCAGAATCACAGTGTAGCACTCACAGGCTCTGGCTCACGGTTCAACAAAAGTCAAATGAGCTTTACTCAGAAACAAGATAAATTCAATAGAATCAAGGGGTAAATCTGTCTACCAGACAGAGTGGGTGCACTGGTCAAGTACAGGATGCCCCACAGAGATACAGGTGGGACAGGCATGCCTGGGGGCTGTATCATGGCCAACACCAAGAGAAACACAAACACAGACACAACAAAGACAGAGAAACTGACCGTAGGCACAATAGTGAACAAACAGAGTAGCAGAGAACAGTAATGAGGGAGAGGTGTGCTGAATGGGTGGTAGTAGTCTAGTGGCTAAAAATTGCAGGTTCAAACCCCACCTTTAAGGTACCTAAAAGAACTCTGGCCCAATATCTATCTCTCACCAAGAAAGCAGTGGCACAATGCTGCCGACGAATCTAAACATTTTCTCTTCTCCATTGTTCTAGACAGAGACAGAGACATCTAGGCAAAGATATTTATGTTCTAGCTATTAAACCAAGACAAATATAACCTATTAGTGTTAAACTAAATATCATAACATATATCATAAAACTTTCTTTATCACATATATCAAGAATATATCTAAATAATTGTGCTATATTTTGTCATATTGCCCAGCCCTATGTGCTCTATATTAAAAGTTTCTATCAATGTGTGAAGCAAAAGCATTAAAGTGCAGCCTTTTTGATGTCAGCAGTGAAAGATAACTGCATTAAAATGTTACGGCAAGACTGATTTGTTTAGTGATTTCAATGTTTTTCCCTTAAAACAGAAATCTTTAATGTGGCTTTCTCAAGCAGCCCCTAATGCCTGTGACCCCTGTTTTGCTCCTAGGGAGTGGACACAGTGTTTGTTGAGTGCACACATCAATTGCCATGTCATTTTGCTTTGTAGGACTCGCTCAAAATTGGCTTTTCAAGGCGTACAAATGCAACATTGGAGGGAAAAGATGTAATTAAATAGCATGAGCAGAACAAAAGCAGCTTCTTGCCCATTTGTCCTCAGCAAGTCTTCACTAGAGCTTCCACAGAATACAGAGAGGGGTCTGGGGAAAAGAACACAAAAGCAGACTATTTATTCAAAATAAAATTAGCATTGCTTAAACAACAATAAGCACCTGACTACACATTACAGTTGAACAGACACGTTTGATCATCCATTCAGATCAAGGAGACTCTATTGAGGACAAGCTTATTAGGACAGAATGCTCAATAGACTTAAAAAACATAACATCATTTGTTGAGCTAAGATATGTAATTAAACAAAGTCGTAATTGTTTTTACGACTTTGTTTAGTTAAATAAACAAAGTCGTAAAAACTGCAGCAGATTGCTCTGCTGCAGACATGCCCATTTCAAATAGAAAAATAAAGCATGGTACTCAAAAGCCTTGTTATTTTGAATCATTTGGAACACAATCACTGTGCAGTTTCACCAAGACCCTCTACACAAAAAAAATCCCAAAATTAAAATGCCACTGTAAAAAGAACAATGAAGTAAGATTTTTTTCTCCAAAGACAGAAATCGCCTAAATGTTTAACTACCAGCACATTATTGCTGTAAAACAAGAACACACTGTATCATTATCAGCCTGTGAATGCTACTTGATGTCCCCGGGTGGAGCATGTTTAGCGTGAGTGTGTAAGTGAATGGGTGAGACTAATTGAGAGAGTGAGTGAGAAAGTGAGTGAGTGAGTGAATTACAAGTCAGTTCCATGAGGTGCGGAATCCCGCCAGCACCTGCCCTGAACCAAGTTCTCTTTGTGTTGTATTATTGCCTATGAAGCAGGCCTTGCCATCTCTGTTCAAGTATGAACACAAACCAGTTCTTAGAATGAGTTAGCTGAGGTGCAACCTTCATTCAATACTGTGTCTAATTTAAACTGGAAGACCGTTTCTAACATTCTCCTCCGGGAACAATGTTATAAACTTCCAGGAGTGTTGTAGTTTACCACACGAGTGAATGCTTATTCAAATAGCCTAATTTAACTGCACCAAATACATCATTTTCTCTGGCGTGTATTATTTCATAATGTAATCAGTAAGCTTTTGTTTTAATTGTGTTGAATTATTGTTCACAAGTGTACCTACTGACACTGAGTCTATGTGCACTCAACTACAAAACATGAAGCAGTCATTTTCAAAGCAAGTCCTGTATGAATGCTGGGGGATATCTTGAACAAAGCATGACTCATCAGGTCAGCAGTGACTGCTAAAGTTATTTAGCCTAGCCTGACTGTGCTGGGTAAATCCCTGTCTATCTACATACACTCTGGCTTATAGTGCCTCTGGTTTTAATGCTCTTTAAAATTTAGCTTCAGAAATGTCTTGAACCACCCTATTTTTGACACTGCTAAATAAATGAGCAAGTTTTTCTTAAGGTAAGTCCAGTTAGCTATGTTTTATTGACTGACAGTGCTGTTGATGGTTAATTCTCCTTACAGAACCCAGTAATCTACCACAGCCAATCTCTGACCATTTAATCAGGACAAGAGTTATGAAGCCTAGCTTTTCTGTACTTCTCAAAACAAGAATTCGCCATTTGGTGCAACTAAGGCTTGAAAGTGTGTTAGTATTGTGCAAAATTAACACGAAATGTATCTATTACTGGCACTGAATAGGGTCTGATTGCTTTTGCTCAAGTGTAAACCATGAACCATCTTTATATTTTAAAATGATGTAATTTTGGGCATGTAATTCTAATTTGGACAAGTTTGGACAAGTGGACGCAAATTGATGCAAATGATACTAATTTCTCAGGTAGTTGCATTGCATGTTTCAAAAATGATCTGATTGGCCCATGAAGTGCGTTTTTCTTGTCACTAGTTGGTTGACTCCCTTCTGTTGAATCTTTACAGATGTGTAAATTGTGGCACTTCAAACACTTCTTGTAACTATAATGATAATGCATTAGCATCATGTGGGAGGTACAGAAATACATTCCCATGTTTATGACTTGGATGCAGCTTGGATGTTAATGAGATAAGTCACACTTCTTCACTTTAGTTAGCATGTGAATGTGTTTACTGCTCAACTTTACCCACTTGAAGGATGAGCTCACCATCTGAAAGTGTGAAATAAGGTTTCAGTCATGCCACTGCCAATGAAAAGTAAAAGAAACAGATCCTGCATCCCAGGGAGAGAGAGCAACAGACAATCTAGCCGACACCAGCCAGCGTCAAGATCAAAATACCCGTTCATGGATGTAGGACATATACCATAGGCCCCTTTTTAGCCCCATATTTGCAAAAATCGTAGACCCCCGTCCAAATGCTATCACGGTTTTTTATTGTGTCTAAAAGGGAAATTTGTTTTGCAACCAGGTGTAACACGCATAACAAACAAGTGAGCAAAAAAGACATGCACAGAAACAATTTAGCACAGCCATTTAATCAGGACAGCCGTCGTGCAGCCTAGCCTCAGCACGCTTGATTCTTAAATCTCCCTTCTGTGTATCACTCTGGCTTGTATTAACTCTGGATTTAATGTGGTTTAGCGATTGGCTTCGGCGTCAACATCCTCTAGTATGCTCACTAAAGGGAGGCTGGAATCTGCAGTGCTGCACTGAGGCTATGCTAATCTTATCAGCGTATGCAGCCTCAGGCTCATGATGTATTTATTAGGTAGCTGAAAAGCCTCCATTTGTTAAACAGCAGGTGCGAGTTTTGCCCAACCAAGTGAATCAATACAGTATCTGTGTGGATACCGCAGTGTGGATTGAACGATGTCAGATGTGTGTTTGTCCGGCACAGAGAAGGGGAAATGAATGTAATCACAATGCTGTTACCTCTTTGGTACCTCTTCCTGCTCAGCTTGAGTTGAGCTATAAGCTTTCTGTTAGCCAGTCAGTGCATGAGCTAGTGTGCAAACACAGACCATCACTGATGCATTCACAGTGATGAATTGGCCTTAATAGTGTCTCCTTGGTTGCCTTGTCCATCAATTTAAAATCGGTCATGTTGAACACTGATGCATCGTGATTCAGCAGCACTCATGGCCTCTGATCTAATGTCAGCACTGGTGCGGATTCAGTGTAGAAACACAGTTTATTATATGCTTGCACTTTGCTGATACACTGATGAAAGCAGAGTGAATTTAATATAATGTTGCAAATATGTAATGCATTTATATATTATATTATATTACATATCCTGGGTACTTTTAGTCCCCTCCTGCTGTTCAGACAGGGACTGAAGCTCCAATCTTCTGTATACAAGCCTCTTTTTCACAAGCCTATATAATCCAGGTGGTTCGTACTGAATTTACTGCGCTTTTAAAGTTGACTCAGGACTGAATAATTAGAATAGGTCTTGTGCAAGCATTAAATCAGTATTTGAACTAAGATATTAGAAAAGCTTTTCAACCCTCACTGAGTGCTGTTCACTCTTTAACATCAGTTTAACAAAGTTGCATTCGGGGACACAACCAAGTGCAGGTGTTTCACAATTAAGCGCGTTTGTTTTGCTGGAGTTTTTACGCACCTCAGTGTCACTGCCAACATGATAATTGTCCACCAGCCAAAGATTTTCAGCCAGTAGTGTTCTGTGGTCAGTAATTAACCACTGATGCAGGGCTGGATGATAACACAACCGTGCATGGAAAAAAAGATGAGCTATATATCTTCAAAATGTACCAAAGAGTAGGTTGTTTCTAATCAAGTGGAGTACACTCACTCCAGTGCGCATGTCTACCTAAAGGTCTACGTAAAGGTCTGCCTAAATAGTATTTGGTCTGCAGTGGTCCTGCAGCTGTCTTTTTCTATAGTGGGTAGAAGTGGGCTAATAAACTTTGCATCAAATGGTGGCTTACAGTCAGTTAATGCACACATACAAAGTGCAAAAATTTGGTAGATTCTAAAAATATAAATTCTAATAATATTAATTAATAATTAATTAATTCTAATATTTTTTTGTATTATTACATATTGTTTTGTACCGTACACTGCAGACATTTGTTTTCCTGCTTCAGCTCATCAGGTAACCCTAAAATGACCTTAAAAAGTTCAAGGATTTAAAGCATAGAAAGGTATTCAATTTTATTTTGTTTTCCTAGCAGAGTCTAATTAGTGCTGCACTGCTCCAGCAGATTTTATAGTTTATTTCCATGTGTAGGCCTACATACACAACACCAGTAACCCAAACCCAATTATAGCGAAGGAAAAGTAACTGAGAAGAAACAGATAAAGACTGCTTCAAAGCTACTGAACAGAGAGACAGAGTTCAACTGCATGACTGACGCATGTGCTCTGACATATTAATACATTTTAATGACTGCCGAGAGAGTAGCTAGAATTATTCCAGCACTGCAAAACGCAAGCATGGCACTAGTGAGGTGTGCTTATACCTTAGACATGATCTCACACACACACACACACACACAAACACTAACTGAGAGCTGTAATCAAATGTATTAAAACAAGAAATAATGCATAGACACATACGTGAATGGCCACGTAAAAAGAGCCACGATCATAAAGCGCGTGTGCATTACATTAATCTCTGATCTACTTTCTATCTAGGACCAGACTCCTTAATTGTTATCACATCTTTGGCCATAGGAACACCGATATGACAGAAGAAAGCAAAAAACGGGCCTCTAAACCACCACAAAATATTTTATTGTGCATCCTGATTAGTATTCACCCATAATCAAGGTATTAATAAGAGACCTTGTCTTCCGCTGTGCTGTAGAGACAGACTACTCTTCTGGGACGGCTCATCTATTTAGACTACACAAGCTGTGTGTGGACAACCATGTCAGCAATGGGTGCAGCTTAAAGTAGCTGAGTAAAGTAACTGAGGTGTTTTTGTACACATAGTGTAGTCTTTACATTGATAGAGCGCTGATCATCTCCATTTGAGATTAGTTTGGTACTTATTTCCTTATTTCTCATTGGCCTGGTGGTTAAGGAGTTGCCCTCTGATTGGACGGTGTAGGGTTCGAATCCCAGGACTGCCTGTGGCACAACTTTGAGCAAGATACCATTCCCACACATTGCCCCCCGGATGGTGTATCACTGGCTAACCACTGCTTCACTTGGAGAATTTCACACTGTTCTCTCTGTGTGCTGTGCTGCGTTTACCGGTGGCCACATCACACAAATATCATAAATTCACTTTTCATTTGTATGAATTGATTAAGCTGAAACATGTCTTCAGTTTGTACTCAGGCAAGCTTAGACGGACTAAAGGGAACTTCCAGTATTCAGATCAGTTTGTTAGCTGAGAGTAGCAGTGTTTCTGCATGAGCAAGTAGGTTAAATTAAATTCCATATGGCCCATCAGAGGTTCCTCATACAAATCAACACATCACTGTGATGGGAGATGCTGATGTATGTTAGCATACTGTTTAGGATAGATCCATGTGGGAGAGAGACAGAGCGAGATGTGAAAAGAAACCAAGAGAACCTCAGTTCACCTTTTTTCTCCCTTCAGCCTGCTGCTACTGTAAAATGCAACAGTATATCCACTTTGTTTACCATCATGTGTGCTCTTAAACACTCCAGGCTGTCTCCTCTGCCTCTGCTGGCTTTTCACACAGTGGTATTCGTTTCCCCATCCTCCAGCAGCTCTCCAGGTGCATTCATTAGCACATTAACACACAGCATGGGACTGGACTTTGCACACATTAGACGGAGCTGGGAGAGGCAGGAGCTATTAGAGGAGACAGCCTCTGTCACTTCTCCTCACCATCTCAGGGAGGAGAGCTCAGTAATGGAGCAGCTCCTCATAGCCTGGTGCTATTAGCACACATACAGAAAGGAGAAGAGAGGATGGGGAATTCTTCTACCATGGGGTTAAAACATAAAGAATAGGGGTTGATTTCTTTGTAAGAGTAGGACATCCCTTACAAAGAAAAGGGTCATCTACATCAAACCACCTAGGGCCTGACAGGTCATGTGATAACATGAAGGGGTAAAAAGGTCGGTTTAAATTGCACAACCATGCGGAAGTTCAATAAAGCATTTTAACTGCTGTCTGAACTGACATGAACAGGTATTTATACAACAGCAAAGACAGCATTTAAATCTAATAATTTAAAATTTCCAAAAACTGCAGACTTCCTGGAACATGGGAAATACTGTTATACCACTGCTTTATTGAGCTTTTCAGTCAAATGTTTGATGTTAAAAAACTACATAAGAATCACAGGAGCGTGACGTTTTGATATTTTAATGAGATACTGTACTTGAAATAATCCAAAAATGCTTTTACTAAAAAGGACTCAAGCTTTAACATAAAACCACAGGCCCTTAATTCATTAACCTGTTGTGGCAGTTAATTACCGTGCCAGTTAAAAGTAAATATTTTTCTTGTATCCGTGCTATTCAGTTAATATGTCAGCTCAGTTCACTTATTCTATAAACAAAAAAATCTAAACAGAAAAAGTAGTTTTAAAATTTCACATGGTTGCATGAACTGAATTTAAATTTCTGTTTTTTAACTGAATCTAGAGGAGTTGGCACAAATAGACTCTAGAATCAATGTAAATGTAAGTTGTGAAGATCAGCAGTGTCTACCAATGTCTGCAGTGCATGCAGTAAGACTATGTACAGATTAAGCAGCCTGTACAAAAATTGTCAATGTGGTAATGGAGGCACAGGCTACTCCTAGATAAAGAGAAAGATGAAATTACAGCTCTTTAAAATAACAAAACCTCTCTTGAATAACATGCAGTTTTCAAAAGGACATAGGCCTAAGTACTCCAGGAAAGGTTAATAAAACAGCCATAAAATTAGAGAAATCAATACTGTGAAAGTGCCCTACATGAAAGTATTCACATATCATTATACTCATCATTTCTCTAAAGTATGTTTATGGGTGAAGAGAGTTTTCTGAGTTGTTTTCAGAGCGATGCTCTAAAGTAAACTTCCCATTGTAACATTTTTGTTACTCTTCAGTAATTCGTTTGAAAGCTGCTATGATACTGGAATTCCTGGAGTTAACAAACAACACAAATACATTTAAAAGGAACTCAACTATGCGCCGATAAGCACGTCAAAAATAATTTTCCTAGTGTAGTACTGTCCAGAGTAAACAGATTTTCCATCTCACACATTTCTAAATTTGATTTTGACTCGGCGTGTTCGAAACCCTGAAGCAAAGTAACATCATTGATATGAACTGCCACCATCCTACTATTAATGTATCTGAAAATGGATTTGGCACCTTTCTTGGGTCAGGTCATAAGCATACCCAAAAGGCAAACATTTTCTAATTGATTAATGTTGGGAACCACAGCACTAAGTGAGCTACTAAATCACACAGATTGCGTGAGAGTGTCTGTATATAAAGGCTCTTGCAGTGTTGTGCACTCTAAAAAGAATTATGATTGGTTTCTCCAGCTTGCCATTTGTAGGACCTGATTCGGGTAGTTTTGTGTAGCACTAATCATAATCATAAATAATAATAATAATAATAATAATAATAATAATAATAATAATAATAATAATAATAATAAAAACTTTAGAAGAACAGTAGTGTGATTACTGACCATTACTGATCAAATCTCAATTTAGGTGCTTTATTATGCACCAGAAAAACATTAAATAATAAATGATGTGCTCTGTATAAAACACAATAGGAATTTTCACCAATAACATAACAGGTTGTGAACCAGATGTTTATTCAAGACAACACACAACCTCAAGTGTGTTTTACAAATACATCTTTTATTCAACAGTTCAGCACAGATTCCCACGGTGCTGCTTGCTTAGGTCAAGTCTCACTCTTCCTAAGGACCTGTCCAAAAGAGCTGTAGGTGAAATATTATCTTACACATGGGCAGAATACATGCAGAAACAGAGCCATAGAAGGTGGGAGATTCTAATCTCTAATAATGCAGGTGTGTGTCTTTGGGCTGAGAGGCTGAAATTGAGATGGCATAGTTAACTAAAAAACATCTTTTGCAATTCCTAGAAACTTCAGAAGAACATAAAACAATATGTTCACTAATGTCCTCTACACCTGTATTTTTATCAGGCAGCAAAAAGTGGCATGATTTGTTTGATTTGTAGATTTCAGCTGTTACAAGAAGACCTTTGGTTTTAGGGCAGAAGTTTCTACACAGAAACATTGATAACTGCTTTTCTAACTCCTGAAAGAGCAACATTCAGTTTCATCACAGCCACTAAAGGGTAGAGGTATTAACACCCCTAGCTTTGATGACAACCTTCAGGCTATTTACAGCTGTACGACCTGCTGCCTCCACCCTTTTTAAAATAATCGCTGTTCCTGGATCTCAGCGGTCATCCTGGTGACTGTATCTCCACCCTCCTGACTCCAAAAACATGGCTTTGACAGTTTCTGACTAAAAAAGTTGAGAAAACGTGTGTTTTACTTGCTGTGCATATCTTTGGGGGATTTGATCCATATCTGTACAGTTACGAAGGCCGGGAGATAAAGAGGCCAAAAGATCTATTAAGAACTCGTTTAGGAGCTGAATAGGCTAATCCCAGAATACAGCGCTAAGCCACGCTAATCCCTGTTGCAAGACCTCAGAGAGATAAGCTGATGCCAGCATGCAGCATTTTATAAAAAAAGAAAAATAATAATACTTTTGGCAGTAGGTCAGCTCCTTAAAGCGCTGATGACTGGAGGTCTTTTTCTTCTGCTGCGTGGGGGTGAAGCAGAGAAAAGAGAGAATAAGCGCTAAACATAATGAAGGAATGAAGGGCTGAGGATAAGGACTGATAAAGGAAAGAATGTAAGAAAGGAATAAGAATAAATACAAAGATAGAGAAAGATTAAGGGAAAGAGAGAGAGACAGAGAAAGAGAGGGAGAGGGGAGAAAGGAATCACTGCTGTTGCTTCACCGTAATATTTTCTTCATTTGAAGTTATGAAATGGACACAATCACACACACACACACACACACACACACACACACACACAGAGTAAACTGCCTAGTGCATCAAATTAAAACACACATGCTCTCGATGACACGCCACCATCACTCTCTCTCTCTCTTTCACACACACTCACTTTGTATCAGATATTGCCTCGGCCATCTCAAACCCCCCAAGAAAATCAATGACACGTCCAGAATGTTTCACATTTCCATCAATATCAGTTTGTCTCAGTCTGATCGCAGTGACTTTATTACTCGAGTTTTATGTCAAAGCAAACCCTACTGAAGGTTATTGATTTTTTTCTTCTGTTTTTAAGCCTTTCCTATGGTTTCGCTGGATGGATTAGACAAAATCCTCTGCCATTCCCTGAGATGATTTGCGGGTGCGTATTTTGCAGTGGAAAAAGGGATGTAATTGCAGTGTGATGTACCACGCTTCCTCCTGAGACAAATCCCACGGCTCAGCGTGCTGCTGCATCCTCAAATGCTCTTAACACAACACACCAAGCTGCAACACACACCACTGAAACCTGATCAAACACCCTTGAATGCAGCATCTGGAATGTGCGCCAATGAAAATTTGGCATCAAGAGTTGGCGTAGGCAGCCACCGGATACAGTGGATCATTTGAACATCAAACCACATTTACAGCATTCCCAAGACAAATGTACACACTTGCACTGCCCATAAATAGAATCTGATACTACAAAACAGCTGTTAGGCTGGGACTTGGGATTGGTTATCACAGTGCCATTTTTGCAAAGAAATACTGAAAATGATGTTTAATCATTTAGACTGTGGATTATACTACACTACTTTTTTTTTTTAAAAATTCTGTTTTTCACACTAGAAAGCTTTATTGAACGTTTTGTTTTGTTTAGTCATAAGAGGTGGTATGTTATATGATATAATGGAACGACGAAACCCAGCACTGTCACTAAAAAGAGTATAAAGTGAAGCGTCGTCGCAATGTTTTATTTGTGGTTTGGTTTAGCATAGCTGCCTTTATGAGGCTAGCGGTCATATTTGAGATGAATATGGTTGTCACATTTAAAGTGAAAATCTGGACATACGTGAACACACCACAGCACACAGTGTGAACAGCACAAAATACTTCCTCTGCATTTAACCCATTCACCAAGTGAAACAGGGGGCAGCAGGAATACAGCGCCTGGGAAGCAGTGTGTGGGACGGTACCTTGCTCAGGGTAGCTCAGCGGTGCCTTGCAGTCTTGGGAATCGAACCTGGATTTTCTGATCGCAGGGCGAATGCCCTAACCAATAGGCTACCAGCTGCTACATAACCTGATGAAGTAACCGTAGGACGTGCTGGACAAACTAATCTGATCTATGGAGGCCCCACCTCTCTTGGTGCAGACACAGCAGAGGTTTCGAAGAAGCACCAACGCAATATTAGGCGGGTGGTTTTGATGCAACGGCTGTTTGGTGTATACTATAAATTTTTTACTGTGGTTATAACTCATTCTCTTTCACTGTGTCTTTTCTACTTTGTTCAGGTATGTGGCCTGACAAGTGGTAACTAAGTTTGGGGGTCCAGGCTGACGTTGCTACGGCAACCCAAAAAATATAGAAATACTGGTCAAAGCAATTCAGAGGGTGAGAGGGATTAGCATAATATTATCAGCATGCAGAGAGAGAGAGAAGAGAAACACACACACACACACACACACACGCACACACGCACGCACACACACACACACGCACAGAATATTTTACACTACTACATGTCTGGGTAGGGTGTTCAGCTACTGCTGACACAATTAAAATGTGCACACACAACACGAATCATCTCCATATAAAAGTAAAGTGGCCCCTTACAGTCATGCGTGAACACACCACAGCACACATTGTGGACGGTGTGAAATTCTTTCTCAGGATTTAAGCCATTCACCAAGTGAAGCAGGGGGCAGCCAGGAACACAGTGCCTGGGGAGCAGCGTGTGGAGATGGTACCTTGCTAAAGGGAACCTCAGTGGTGCCACTAGCAGTCCCACAACCTTCTGATTGCAGGGGCAACTCCGTAACTACCAGTACACCAGCTTCATTTTTACCTTTTTTCCTGGCCAATACAACAGGTCTATCCAGAGAAGCTGAACATGAGCACAAGGTTACCATCCTTAATGCAAAGTGTTGGCCAGAGGGGTCTAAAGCCCCCCAGTGTTAGTCTGTAGAACTTTGTTCTTTGGAGTGATGGAGCTCCATCCAGTACCTCTGGGATGAGCTGGAGTGGAGTTTTCTGATCCAGAACTAATCACCCAACATCAGTACATGTAAAGCATTCCCAGAAGAATAGAAACTGTTACTGCAGCAAATAAGGCGACAAACTACTCCATTAATCCTCCCAGAACTTAGAACATCTACAAAAGTATTTATTTCAGTTTGGCCTGTAAAAAAACACCACTGATGTCTGATTTGAGTCAGAATTGTTTATAAATGAGCAATAAAATGTGAGGTACAGTCATTAAAACCTGAAACTCATGTCTCAGACTCTATAAATGAAGCTTATTTGAAGCTAAAGGTGTTAGCATGTTAGCTTATCTGGCCAAATAAACTCTAGAGAGAAAATCTGACTCTTGAAAATGTTTTACATGTTTTATGACTTTCCAACTATTGACAAAACTATATTGTATGACTATGCATGTGACTAATCAATACGTCAATACGTGATTAATCATCCATAATAATCATGATAAACCGTTTTTTAACAGCAAATATTGTTTACCAAGCACATAACAATAAATACGTAAATATAAATATATGTATGAATATATATATATATATGTGTGTGTGTGTGTGTGTGTATAAATGAACAATACAATATAATAAACATCTAAATCTGATAAACAGAAAATACAATATTACAGGAGTCTATACCAGAGTGTACAGAAGTGCATTTGCAGTGCAGCAGGTGTTTACCATGTAATAAAACTATTTGAAAACACGCTTTTCTATCGGTGCTGATAGCTTTGACTTCTAAGGGCGAAGCTACACATTCTATCTCCATCGTTACTTGAGTGTAAATCCATATGTTATGAATAGGCATGAAAACACAGGGCAGCGCAAACACACAGAGGTTTTTGATCCAAGGATATAAGGATATAGGGCTCTGTGTGTGTGTGTGTGTGTGTTTACTGTTCATATTGTTATAGATCAAAGTCCTCTTGCAGAGGAAGCCCATGATCATGCTCTTATTGTTTCATTGTTTTTCTTAAGACACGTTTGTGTAAAAAGAGTTTTTTTAACAAGGAAGTGCAGCAGTTAAGTTGCCAGCAAGCGAGAGAACAGCGAGTTAATGGGTATCAAAAGCATTTTTACAGAACAATGTGTCGCAATGTAGTATACTTAGAATTTAACTCTCAGCAATAAAGGTTCTGCATGACATGGAAATGGATTCTTTGGTTTCCAGCAGCAGTGGAACCCATTTAACTGCTTTTGTTGACTGCATGTTATCCTGTAATTTCGTTGCTCTTGTGGTTTTTCTTGCACTCTCTCTCTCTTTGCTCTCTTTGCACTCGGTGTAGTCCTGTCCTGCACTTGGTGTTGGACCATAGTCCTTGAGAGATACTGTTTAATTCCACTGTCTACTGTGTATAAGAATGAAATGACAGTAAACACAGACTTCGTTTGACTTGACTTGACTTGACTTGCGAGACAGAACCAAGTTCTTTAAAGATCAAAACATACCAGCAAACAAATGTTGGGGAAAATCAAAATAGCACGGCAACGCAATACGCTTAGATCCTGAGTCCCGCAGCTACTTTATAGATTTCAGGATTGACTGAATGGAGGAATGAGGTGGACCTGATCAGAAAAACTACAGCCACTAAACGTATATACAGTACTTATATGCAGGACTGTATATATACAATGACAGTCACATACACTCTTTTGGACAACAGACATGTTGTAAATACCTGCAAATGTTAAACTATGGACATTATTCATTTCCTGTTTATTTTTTATTTTAGTACAAGAATACTTTAAGTATTTTACTACTTTTATTTTATTTGACTTGTGTTAAGTGTTTTTTTTTTTTTTTTTTACTATTTTATTTTATAGCTCCAAGAATTTAATTGAGGATAGTGATGTTTCATTGTCATCTATCATTATATGACAACAGACAATCATTTAACTCAGGAAAAGAAAGACAAATATTGAGTTCATCACACTTGTACTCGACCAAAATTAAACTAGTTTGACTGGACAGGTTTGCGACACACTTCGGATTCAGAAAGGCCCAGTAAAGTGTGTGTGTGTGTGTGTGTGAGTGTGTGTGTGTGTGTCATATAGCTTCTAAGAGGGTTTAAATGAAGTCCTCCATGGCCTCTTGTTCCTTTGTTCCCTTTGTGTGGAGAGAAGAAGCCGTGGTCTCCTGAATGGAGCTCAAATCCTATCAGCCACGCTCTCCAGCCTACAGAGTCAATTATGAGGCCGACTCACTGACAGCCACCTCGCTTAAAGGAGTAGCTCCACCAAACACACTGAGCATGGCACTGCTAACGATTAAAGAAGCCTCGCAGAGGCGGTTACAGAAGTGGGCAGTGGCTACTTCCATTTACTCACATGCCGGCCGACCTTAACACAGCTTTGAAGTTATTAAATATATTTGTAAGAAAAACACAAAAATCTTTGAGTCAATCATATTTGTGAGGAAAGTATGAGTATTTTCAAATCACAATTCTCAGACTTCATATTGATTATATTTGAGAGAAAAGTAATGTACTTCTTACTCAATTAGTCATTAACATTGTTGGTTCAGGTTCTGTTGTGCTTTGATGTTAAGTTACGTTTTTGACCTCCGCCTTTTACTCACAGAGTACATCATTTATCTGTTAGTTTGTTTGCTTGTTTATGCATCGTTTCTCTAGGTTAGTCCATTTCGTGTACCGAATACAGTCATGCTGAAACTAGTTTGTGTTCCTTCAGTCACACGATACCACCAAGACTAGTGCGTGTTTCCTCTAAGTCACATTAAATGCCATCCAAAATGACCAAAAAACCCACTCAAGCCTTCTGAGTTCTTCGTTATATGTTTACGATAATAAAATTGTGGTAAAACATTTTCATTGGGGCCTATTTTCTCTGTTAAAGCTGGAATGGACCAATGAGTAGGAGTGGCTCAAGGCTTGAGCTAGCAGTTAGCATGACCATGGCTAATAACACGGAAACTGACATTTTAGCACTTCTGAAATTTAGTCTGAAAACATGTAAGGCTTATAATCTCCGTTGCTCAAAAGAAGAGGAAGACATGCATCTGGACTCTTTTCGGTCTCGGCCCACCAGTGGTGGAATGGACTCCCTCTTGCAATCAGATCTGCGGAGTCCTTCGCCTGTTTGAGCGTCGAGGCGCCTCTTTAAGGAGCATCTTGGCGACTAGCCAGTCCTCCCACGCATCTCTTATACATCTTTCCCTATATATTTACAAGTCCCTCAGTCCCTATATATTTACAAGTCCCTCAGCCACTCAACCTCTTAACTGTTTTACTGTTTTTACTCACTTTGACTTGCTTTTTCTCTCTGACAGGGTTTGTTATGGTGTGTATCTCCAGCAGTAACTTGGTTAAATAGCTGTTGGTGATTATAGTATAG